>PVIR01000969.1:0-137500 GCA_004026965.1 Petromus typicus
AAAAACTGTGCCAATAATTTAGATTTTTCATTTTTCTTTGCTTAGAGCAAAAATTAAATAACAAAACAACAACCAAAAATACCATGGAAAGTCAAGAGAGAGACTGTGGAAGAAAACGGGCATTATAATTTCATTAGTTAATGATACTTTTCCCCCGGATTTGAAACAAGAAGCTCCACGTTTCCTTTTGTTTCTGACCTCACAAATTCTGTACCCAGTTCTGGTTACATGTTCTTTGTTGGCCCCAGAACTCCTTCGGCAGGAAGCATCTGTCTTCCATTCTGAAGTCATTAGTTCACCCTCACAGCAGAGGTTTGGCTGAAGAAAGAACATCTTTATTTTGGCAAATGGGCAACACTGGCAAACAGAAGTAGCAAAAGGAATAATCATGTCTTAAAATCGAGTATGTTAAAATGCTTAAGTTCCGATAGATTAGGTTTTCTTAGCTCCGTTGTGGTTTACAGCTGTAGATTTTTCACACTAGAAGAGCAGTTGTTAAGTACAGTAAATATTTTTCCTTCATCACTGCTTTACGAAAGCTCAAGACTTCTCAAGATGTCTTACTGGGCCCCAGATGTGATGCGGGTGATCTGGTGGTTCCTAGGGAAAATTCTTTGCTTTTTCACATAGCCTAACAAACTCTGTTTTCTTGGTACATAAATTACTTCCTGAGAGTAAGCACCACTGGGTAAATATATTATTGTTGGGAGAAATGGTGAGACAGGACTGAAACAGACGCATCTGTGAGGAAATCATGCTCCTTTGGTGGTGGGGGGGGATCTGCTGTCCTTTTGCGTTGAAATTTCAGCTTCCTTGATTGGTGAAGCCAAGTGCAGAAATGTTATTTAGAAGAAACTGGCCAACATAAAATTCCCCAAGTCCTGACTCTGCGATTTAGAATAACTCCACGGACAAGGATCAAAACATTCGTCAGCTGCGACAGGCTGCTCTAGTCTGTTTACCCAGAAGTCTCCGAGGCCCTTTGCTTTGCGCGTTTACTCTGGCTCCTGCGCCTCCACGCCCCCATGCAGGGCAGCAACTTGTCCTGAGCTTCCAGAGCCAGGCTCCAGGAGCTGTTATAAAAAGGTTCTAAAATGATTTACTATATTTTAGTTATGTATTTAATACTGGAGAATAGAAATTTGGAGGGTCTGTTTTCATATACTGTTCGTGGTTATTTTACCCCAGTAGCCCTCTGTTACTGTTACATCCTAGTTATCTATTCCTTAACATCTGTTCTTTCCCTTCTTAGTAGCAATAGTACTACTTATCTTTCATTCAGGACATACCCACTTTGTGTAAAGGCATTTCCCAGCTTCCCTACCAGCTAGGTGTTGATCATATGATGAGGTTTTATCTAATGTAATATAAGCAAAAAAAAAAAAAAAAGGAATATCTTTCTTGTTGACTGAGATGCAAAAATGATAGCTGGAACTTCAGCAGCCACTTTGGGCCATGAGATGGAACACTAAATATTGCAAAGCAGAAAGGAGAAACCTGAGTTACTGGTGATTTTAGATTATCTACTTTGAGGCTTTAATATGAAAGAAAAATAAAACTTCACCTCAGGAAAGCCAATATTATTTTGAATATCTGTTGCTTTCAGCCAAACCTAATTACAGCTGATAACAGATTATTATAGATGCCTAGCTCATCTTGCCTAGGTAAACCCAATTTTAATACTTACATTTTTTCTACCTTAAAAATTATTATTAATCTGCTGCAGATCTCTTAGAGAACATATTCACTGTTCCACTTTGTTGTAGTTATAAAGAAAACTACAAATTTTAACATAGTAGCTCAAATATCAGTTACTGCTTTTCTGTCAATGTGTGTTCTGATTCTGCAAAGACTTACTTCTATAAAGTTTTCACCTCTAAGCCCACCTCTGGGTTGGTTTCTGATCTTATCCTTCTCACCAGCTTCCACAATTCAACATTTAAGTAGAAAAAGAAATAGGGTAGCTGCATGCTACCTCAAGGCTGGCACGGGTCTGATAGGACCATCATTTCCTTCTTAAGTGGAGTTAGGGAGAGCATTTTCTGAGGTGGTCATTGAAAGAGTAGCTGGCATAGTAGAACTATTACCAAACAACTTCAGAATATATGAGTTGGAATAACGGGGCATTTCAGTTCCAAACCAGGCAATAGCAAAATATATCAGTGAGTGACAATAAACATTTAGAATTTAACAGAAAAACTAAATAGCAGATTGTACCTGAATTCCAGAAATCTGCAGTCAATCTTTCCTTTCTGGTTATCTTCACCAGGTATTTGGAGAATAGTTTCTTACACTTAAGAGCTGATCCTGGGCTAGCCTCAGAGGCCCTGCTCATCACGTTTTGGTCCTGTCCATGCTGGGAATGAGCTCTTCCCAGTAGAGTTAGGGTCCTCACTCAGTAAAGGGACACCAAGTGTCCAGAAGGAAGCACTAGAATGTAGGAGCCAGGCCCATCCGTGCAGTCTCAAGACCTAACTGATTGGCTGATGTCTGAGCCAGAGTGTGTGGGGCGCAGAGCGGCATTGCTTCCTCCTTCACCTCAAGGTCAGACCTTTCACCTTTGACATCATGGCAGAGAGAGTAACAAACTCTGATCTATTAGCAAGAATTATGAAAAGCATTTACTGAATGTTATTTATGTTCCAGATACTCAGCGTGCACAAACGATAGATAAATGTCTGACTTCTGCTGTCAGTGAAGTAGACAATACCAGGTTTGCGCACTTTAAAGGTCTTTCTCTGCACCTGAATCTTCTATGAGGCTGGAAGCTCCATGATCCTGGAGTCAGCGATCCTTTATAACCCTGTCTCCACCCATACTCACACTTGGCGAGTATGAGCGAATGACTAAAATCGATCCTGTCTCAATGAAAAGCTTGTACCCAACAGAGGAGAGGAGGATTGTAGCCGGAAGCAGCTGCAGAAGCAAAGAAAGTAGGTGGGTAGTCACATTTGCAGGTAAGGTGGACCCTTTAGGAACTGGGACCTGGTAGAAAGAAATTACGGAACCAGCAGCATGACCTTGAAGGAAATATGAAGACTTGGCTTCTTTTCTCTCTCTCTGTGCTTCCCAGCAGCTATGAGGAAAGCAGTTGTAATCCACCATGAGCTTCCTACAGTGATCTCTGTCTCACCACAGACCCAAAGAGATAGAGCCAAGTGACAGTGGACTGAAACTTCTGAAACTGCGCTCTAAAATAAACCTTTCCTTTAAGTTGTTTACCTCAGGTGTTTTGTGGCAATGACAAAAAGTGAATATGATGCCAATGAAAAGTAAATGTTTATATATTACATTTGTTTACAAATTATTAAATAATGAGGTTTACCACGAATCAGGCACAATTTTAAATGGTGTACACATGCACTATCATATCATTGGTATTAAGTAATATTAGCTGCCTTTTTTTGTTTTGAGACGGGTCTTGCTTTGTGGTTCAGGCTGGTCCTGAGCACAGCCTCCAGCTCACATCACAACAATCCTCCTGCCTCTGCCTCCCGAGTGCTGGGATTACAGGTGTGAGCCACCACGGCTGGCACTGTGCTATGTGGTACTGGTTGCTGCTGGACGTGAGTCTCTACGCCCACTATGGTATGTGGTTACCGGGGATCGAACCCTGGCCCTCGCATTTATAAGACAGGTGCCAGAAGCACTGAGCTAAATCCCTGGCCTGTGCCATTATTTTTAATCAGCTGATTTTATTGGTATACTTTATATACACATGATGATCACAATCAACACTGGAAATTTGGGCCACTATATGACACAATTTAATTTTCATTTTTCCCATTTCCCTGCCCACCTTAGCTGCCGCTATTATTCTGACATGTAGAAGAGGAAAATGAGGCTTAGAGAAATTATGTAATTTCCCTAAGACTGTAAAACATTACTCAGATTCAGGATTCAAACCCAGGTTCATCTAACTCTATTGTCACTTTTTTTTTCTTTTTTTTTTGTACTGCTGATAATCAAAAACCCAGGGCCTTAAGAATGCTACAGCCACTCAAACACTAAGCCTTACTCCCAACCTTGCAAGCACAAGGACAGAGAGAGAGACAGGAGAAGAAGAATAAAGATATGTGATTCAAACCCTCTGGCCTGGTAATTACACGTGGAAAAATATTTCCTAACTCAAAAAAATACACAGTACACTCTGAAGCTCGATAGTGGTGATAATTACATAAAAAAATAAATGTACTGGCACAGAGCAGGGCAAACCTCAGTGATAGAGTATGCACAGGCTCTGGGTTCAAGCTCCAGTACTGTAAAAGCATATGTATATATATGCATATATATATATGCATATGTATATATCATTATAAGTATTTATTACCTTTTTTGTTTCCATGAATACAATGCACACTCAAGTTGCCTACAAACTCCTAAACTCTTTTCTCAATGGGGAAGTGGAGTTTTATTTAAGTTTGATGTTGTCATAATTTGAGCATGGAAAGATTCAAGTTTTCTTTTTGTTTTTTATTTTTAGTGGTAGGGATCAAACCCAGGACCTCATAAGCAATTTTCAGGAGGGAAAAAAACCTTTCTCAGCACATGCAATGCCCTGAATTCAACCCCTAGCAGTAGCAACAAAACAAAAACAACCACCTAAAGTTAAACTTATAAAAGAGAAAAATTAAGATAACTTTGAAGTGACTTAAACTTTGCCATCAGCCAGCCATGGAGAATTATCTGAGGAGTTACAATAGCAATTCAGAAATGTACTCAAGGGAGAGAGCCATGTGGGAAAATAAAAATTTTAAGAAAGAAAGGACAATACCTCATAACCATAGATATTGGTTGCTACATTATTTTTAATTGAAAATAAAACAAGTAAGTGAAATACTCAAAAAGAATGAGGACATTAGTTATTTTATAGTACTTTCACTTGAGAGACTATTGTGTAGCCATTAAATATTATAGTAACATAGTTTTTATGGCAACAGAAAAACTTCTGGTTAAATGTTAAATAAAAATAGAATGCAAGATTTTATTCATATTATGCTTCTCAGCCATATAAGTAAATGTGGGCTGACTGAAATAAAACATGGAAAACTGAAGCAGTGGTTGTGCTGGAGTGGCAGGCTCGTGTTTCTTTCCTCTATTGTCTAAGCTTTTGAGAACACCAATTCATTACTCCAAAAGTTTTCTATTATTGCAATTCATATAACCTCAAAACTTAGAGGCTTAGACAACAAGCATTTATCTTTTTCACAGTTTTTGAGTAGAGTCCAGGCAGAGCTTTGCCAAAAGTTACACCCTTAAGACTGCACTCAGCTGGAGGCAAAGCGAAGGGGTGATTCACTTTTAGTCTCACCCAGAGAGGTTGACAGGACTCAGTCCTTCACAGTTGTCTCATGGAGGGCTTGACTCCCTCCCTGGCTGCCACCCAGTCCTTGTCCTGGGGGTGAGAAGCTCCCCACAGGCCAGCACAAAACATGGCAGCTACTTTTCATGAGGGCCGACATAAGAGACCAATCGAAGACAACCGTAATGGATGCCACAGTGCTTTAGCCTCATCTCTGAATGGGAATCTCATTGCTTTTGCCTGGGTCGAGTAGAAGCAAGTTTCTCAGTCCAGCCCACACTCAAGAAATTGGGGATCACCCTAGGCAATTCGAAGGATGCCTGCTCTACTGGTCATGAAAACAAAACACTAAGAAAGTAAAAGTTCTTTTTTTCATCAGCCATGACCTGTTATTGTGTGAGACTAGTCTTCAGCAATTCCTTTAGCACAAGCATCAGGAATACTCAGTCAGAAGTAGACTGACAAATTTATGCCTCTAGGCATGCAGAGAGGCCTCTTGGGGGTGTCTCTGAAACTGGAGTAGAAGAAGCTGGGGACTAGAAGAGTACAAGTCTGCCTCCTACCAGAAGCAAAGAAAGAATAATTTCCTCCCCCTTTTTCCCAAATCTTATGAGATGATCCTTAAGCTTTGTCCTTAACCAAGATATCTTTCAGTTTTTAGACTTAGGAATGGCCCCTTTTACTAAGTTTTTTAAAGGATCAGAGGGAGAATGAAATAATAGAGAAAAACAGCCCTAACCAAGTGCAAGCTGGTAGTTTGTCGTGACTAAGTAGGATTCTAAGATAGCATCAGCATATTGTTTGCAGAATGTTACCATATTCCTTTCCATTGGAAGGTACTGGATGTCTCAGCAGACCGAAGACATAGGCAGGGATGAGGGAGGAGAAAGGAGATAAAGATAACCTCTCCAGGGATAAGAAGATCAGATGAACAGAAAGAAAAGACAAAGGATGTATTGATTATGGGGTGATTGCATCTAATTTTGCCTCTATTATTGACGAAAACCACCTCCAAAGAAGTTGCCCTCCCTGAGTTTGGTGGAACTCACATTCTATCATGAGCAGGTCATTGCAACATAAACATCACCTCAGAAACGCACTTCTTCAGGCTATTCCTTGAAGATATGTGCAGCAAAGTATCATGTTCCCCAGTTTGCTACCTGGAACATGAAGACAGTTCCAGAGGACTCATAACCCAGTTTCAGCAGCAGCTGTGACTGCTACAAATCTGGGAACTGACCTCCAGTCCAATGAGGCTCACTTAAAGTTTGTGATTCAAAAGAATTGTCCCACGCTTCAAACTATATGGCAAATTTCTCCAACTGAGAAGTTCTTCTATTTGACTCTCCTAAAAAAGAGAAATCTATTTCCTTTTTTTGTTACTGTTTCCATCTGTTTTGTTCAGGTTTTTTGTTTTATGGTAAGACATTTTTTTTTCAGGCAAAGAGGTCCATATTCTAATCCCAAGAATTTATGAATATATTGCATTATAGGACAAAGGGGACTTCAAGTTGCAAATGGAATTATAGTTGCAGATGAAATCAGCTTACCTTAAAACAAGTCACAAGAATCTTTAAAAAGGGAAGCAAGAGACAGAAGATCCAGTGTCCAAGTGATATGATATAAGAAAGAGTCTCCTGGCTTTGAAGATTAAAGAGGATTTGAGCTAAGAAATGTAGTGGTTCTGGAAAGTGGGAGGCAAGAGGAAGGCTCTCACTAGAGCCTCTAGAAAGGGCGGCGGTCCCACCAGCACCTTGATCGTAGGCCAGGAAGATCCAAGTCAGACCTTCAGACCAAAAGGCAATAAACCAATGTTGTTTTACAGACTGAATGTGAGATAATTTGAAGGACAGTTGCAGAAAGTAAATGTAGGGGTTTTGGGGTGCAATTCTCTGGTGGAGGGCTCGCCTAGCATGCCTTAGGCTGAGGTTCCATTTCTAGCATTATGAAGCAACATAAAACAAAAACTATTATAAGCTAAACTTACTGCTAAAGTATAGCTTACCAGTGTCAGACTGAATGTTTTACTGGAAGAGGTTGCCCAGAAAGCTCAGGGTTAGCTCAACCCGTGTAGGAATAAGAGCAGGCCTAAGTCTGACATTGCAATCTTTAGAAGTAGTCATAGAAACAGCAGTCTTCTTTTAATACAAAAATTCAGAAACATTTTGGCCAGCACCAATAGAAAAGAGAAGTCCTTTAATGTTCACGTGAGTCCGAGGAGCTGGACATTTTAAAGCCTGTTCTTCAGAGGGTAAGTTAGCTGAAATCCCATTAATCTACTCTAGAAAGACAAAGAGTGAAGCCATTCTCCTGGGACATGAACCTGTGATTTCAAACAGTTTAGCCTTTTTAAAGCTAAGGCTGTCGGGAGGTGAGCTGGTAAGTGTAGAGAGATGGGCTCCCCTTCTTAAAAAGCCTGGAAAATTCCATGGGATTTTCTTTCCTTTCCCACCAGCCCCTTCAAGAGACGGCAAAATGGAAGCTGGGCAGATGAGTGTGGATGTTAAGAGGCACATTCTTCTGATGATGCACTTGCTGAGCTTCCATTAACACTTAGGGGAATTACGTGCAACTATCGGTGGGAGACTATATATCCCTAATACTCTATTTTTAATTTTTTTTCAATTAACAGTTATGTTTAGTCAATCCCCAGAAGGATTTGCTGGTGAGATTGCTGGCTTCCTAATGCAACTTGCTTTCCAGTCAGCCGAGCTAATGCTGATGACCCGTTTTCACTTGACGATGCCCTGTTAGGTACATCCAGTGTCTACCTAAATGCATTTGCGAATTAAATCTCGTCTGGAATGGCTTGTTCATCCAACCTACGGATTAGAAATTATATCGATCCAGGAGGCAGACTTGCTATATTTAGTCTAAAATCAGTACCAGAAATGCACAGCCTGGACAAGGGATTAAGGGCTCCCGACAGTTTTATTCCAGCGCTTGAGTGACAGCGCTGGAATTTTCCAGGCTTTTAAAGAAGGGGAGCCCATCTCTCTACATTTACCAGCTCACCTCCCGACAGCCTTAGCTTTAAAAAGGCTAAACTGTTTGAAATCACAGGTTCATGCCCCAGGAGAATGGCTTCACTCTTTGTCTTTCTAGAGTAGATTAGTGGGATTTCAGCTAACTTACCCTCTGAAGAACAGGGTAAGTGACAGCGCTTGAAACATAATTCTCAGATTTCAAATTATTTTAAATTTTTAGTACGGAGTCTCTTTTTTGGATCAGTGATACTAAATGTTTGACAGGAAAGGAAGAGAGCAGAGGACAAAAGATCCAGCCTTTTGCAAGAATCAATGGCTATATTTATTCCAGTTCTGCATCAACCCTTGAGAAGTCTCAGTTGAGCTGAAGGACACACTCTCCCTACACTTTGTTAAAGACTAACACTTGATCCATAATATATACAGACTAAAAAATAAATGCATAAAGAAGTTAAGTGAAAAGTTACAGAAAGGTCTAACTGAGTTGGTCGCAGGGTCAGTATTCCAGCCAAATTTACCTGATCCAGAGGCCACACACTTCTCTCTACCCTTCCAACCCTGCCTCGGCCTGAGGAAAGAGGCCTGTGTGTATTTCATTTCAATTGGGAGAGTAAAGAAGTGGGACCATGACAATAACAGAATGGGTTCTGAAACTCTCAAAAAACACAACTGAATAGTTTCTGGCTCAAGCTTCCCTCCTTTCTTCGTCCCCTCCCTTGCTTCTCCTACCTAAGAAAAGCACTGATTAAATTAAACATTAGAACTCCCGGAGGAGAGAGATCTCCAGGAGGGCACAGATTGTCATTTGTCTTTGTATGTCCAGTGCCTGGTACAGTATCTGGCCCAGAATAGGTGCTTGTCACTAGCTTGTCATAGGAGAGAGACTAAATTAATGAACCAATGAGTCAGTGAAACTTGTTCTATTTATGAACACTGTAAATGCTGTTTCACTTTCAGATGTAAGAAATTAACTAGTTTGCTATTATTTGAAGCCCATCTACTTGAATATGTTAGATTTTTCAGATTCTTGACTGGTGTTACAGAAGACACGGATATAGAGCTATTTTTCTCTCTTGTTGTACACATAGGCACACACATATACACTCA
Organism: Petromus typicus; assembly: GCA_004026965.1. NCBI lineage: Eukaryota > Metazoa > Chordata > Mammalia > Rodentia > Petromuridae > Petromus > Petromus typicus. The sequence goes on from PVIR01000969.1 coordinate 9,397, forward strand.
CATATTTAGTACTATATTTGTGCATATTTAGTAGTATCTTTTCACTAAACTTTCCCAAAGTGATAAGAAACAATTTGTATTCGGTAATGCAAGTACTCTGAACTCCCACGTCATATTCTCAGGAGGGATTTTTTCTAGTCCAGGAATTTTATTGTTGTTCTATAAAGCTCTACATTGAGCTATATTCTCTATCTCAAACTCCCTTCCTTTAAAACAAACCTACCTGTAAAAATTATGACAAGGCTGGGGATTCAGCTCAGTGGTACCACACCTGTCTCACAGGTGCAAGGTCCTGAGTTTGATTCACGGTACCGCCCAAACAATAAAAAATAAATAAAAAGGATGACATTCATATGTCCCTAAAATGTAGATACTTCCCAGACAGGTTAATAAACTATCAGACTCTAATGCAAGAGAATTTAAAAAGCTTGAGTAGATGTACATGCCATTACTATTAGCAAGAATTCTATTTCAAAGAAAAGTAGTTAGATGTAAAATCTGGCTGCATTTGAAGCAAGAGTTATAACTATAGCTATGCAACATCAGAGGATACTCAAAACTTCCTGGAAGGAAGTTCTCTGTCAATTCTCAACATATACACTTACTATTCTCTAGACTGTGATACTTACGCAGAAAATAAAGGGTTTTTTGGTATTAGAGATCAAACCCAAGGCCTTCACACTCAGCTACATCTCCAGACCTTTTTATATTTTATTTCAAAGCAGGATCTCACCAGGCTGGGCTCAAACTTGCAGTCTTCTTGCCTCAGCCTCCTAGAGTGCTAGGGTGATAAAGACAACCCACCATTCCTGCCCCCCTCCAAACAGGCATGTAGCAAAAAGTAAAGTTCACAGTTTTTCTTATATAGCATTCCATGAAATGCTTTGTTTGCAAATAAAAGAAAAAAGTTCTAAACAAAACTGTAATGAAATGTATTTGCTATACTAAAAATATCTTTCTTGGGCTGTTTGTTTTTTTTTTTTTTTTTTTTTTTTTGGAGACAGGGTCTCACTTTGTAGTTCAGGCTGACCCTAAGCTCAGCCTCCAACTCACATCACAGCAATCCTCCTGCCTTTGCCTCCCGAGTGCTGGGATTACAGGTGTGAGCCACCACAACCAGCACTGTGCTGTGTGGTACTGATTGCTGCTGGGGTGAGTCTCCACGCCCAGTATTGTATGTGCTTCCTGAGGGTCAAACCCAGGCCCTTGCGCTTGCAAGACAGGCGCCGAAACCACTGAGCTATATCCCCGGCCCTTGGGCTGTTATTTTTATGAAGTGTGAGATATCCGTGAAGCACTTCCGCTCGTATTCTTGAGATAGAGATTTTCACCCCTAACATAGTTCTACCTTCGGTGAATGTATTGCAATAATTAAAATGTCGATATACTTAGGTCATATATGAGGTGTATTTGGATTTATTATGTGTTCTAATAGCCTGAAAGTTAAGTGAAGAAGTTTTTTTAATACCATAATAACTTTACAGAGATCCTTGAATAGCATAAACATTCGTGTGGGGGTGTGTTGTCATGTGAATAAGACTAATTGATGATCTTATTGGAGAGACACTTATCTTGAAATGAAAAATGACCACAGTGTTGCCTGACATTTGGATTGCCAGTAGCTTCACCAGAAGAAACCATGGTCAAACCCTCCTGAGACAGAGCAGTTCAAGGCAACAGCTGCTTGCCAAAGGTCACTGATAGAAAAATAGGGTTTTTTCTTTACAGTCTTAAGAGATCAGCTGATGCTAGTCGTGTCCCAGTGAGGGTGTGATAAAATAATGGTTTCACGTCACTGTCTTCAAAGTAACCCCATTCAGTGTTACAACTAGTCAGACAAGTCAGTCCAAACTGCCTCTCAACACCCTCCTCCTCTGACAGTAAAACATCAGCCAGACAGGGTGGCCCTTGCCTATGATACCAGCACTCTGGGAGGCTGAGGCAGGAGGATCACACATTTGAGCCCAGCATGGACTACTACTATTTTTTTAAATAAAAATATGGACGTGTTCAAAATAAGCACACTAAAACTGAAATCTGAATTGTGTACAGCAATAGGAGAGAGACAGCTCCTTTTCTCCTTACCTTTATAAGAGTTGGTTAATCATGAGCTTCAGCCCCATCGCCTTACCTTGCGCCTCCTCCCGTGTACCAGGTAACCATTCCTTCCTCGCTGTGGTCGCTATAACAACCAAGGACTCTCGAAGAGCTATTGTTCCATTCATCCCCGCACACTGTTGGGAGAATTATCTGGTGTTTGGTGCAAAACTAGATTGACCACCAAGGTTTTTCCTTCCCATCATAATATGGAAACAGTTTTGAGTTCTCTTAGGCATGAACCACTTGTTTTGTTTTGTTCTGTAGTTGCTAGGGATTGAGCTCAGGGCCTCACATGTGCTGAGCATGTGCTCTCCCGAGAGCCACAGGCCCAGCCTCTCTCTTTGATTAATGGAATTGTCAGTAGACTTTAAAACATACGGTACAGTTTGGGTGGAGACAAATGCTGACCTCCTGAATTACTGGAAGGTCAAATTCTCACTAGTACTTTCTTCATGGAACCTATTCCACCCTTTCCAGCTTGAATTGAATAGAAAGACTTCAACAATATTTAATCCAATTGCTCCCATTAGGAATCCATACTTTAAATACCAGATCAAAATGCACAAATTTCTGAAATAACGTTTTCCAGATAGCTACCAGTTCTATGAATTCAGTAAATTCACTTAGCACCGCTGTATTTAAGATTCTGCATATCACAGGGTTACTTGCAGCCAAAGATTGCCCAAGCTTTACAGCTTTGTATTCATCTTATTTAAGCCATAGCTGCAGGATCCCACACATTCTAGGAACAGACTTGAGTCAGAAGTGGTTTTCTTTGGTGCTGAAGGATTATTTGAAACTAAAGTGTCAAGAAGCCCCATGTTGAATAGTGGATCTATAGAAGACTGATATCTGCCAGTCTTCTGTCTGAACTTGAGAGAGAATTTCATCCTAATCACTTGAATGCAAGTGTTTGAGCACTTGAAATGAAAAGCAATTCAGACATGACAGAAAAATAAATAAGTAACTTAAAAGTTTGTGTGTATCAGACAATGAAAAAAAACCTACACTTCCCTACAGCTTTCCCTGAGGGTCAGAAGTGAGTGGCAGGTGCCACTCAAGTGACAGCAGTCTGGGAACTGGGATAGAGAACTAGTTTACTAAAGGGGTGAAATGATTGGAATTATAAGTCCAAGTTTGTTGGAAATACTGAACTTTTCATGACTCTGATGATTTAAAGTGGATACCAGACAATAGAGAAGGGACAATGGAAATTCTGTGATGGTCAGAGAACTCCAGCTTCCTAGGCCAATACACGGGGCCATCAGAAATCATGTCTCGCTGCTATATTATGAATGCTCAGGTTTTGCAAAGCTCATATACTGAAATATAATCCCTGGGATAATAGTTTTAAGAGGTCAGGATTTGGGGAGATGATGGAGTCCTGAGAGGAAAGTTCTCATGAATAAGATCATTATTCATTATTATCATTATTAATGGATGCAAGGAGCTTTTCCTTCTATACTCTGTGTGGACACAAGTAGAAGTTCTCTTATATTGTCAGGAGAGCCCTCACCAGACATCAAATCTAGTGGCACCTTGGTCTTAGACCTTCTAGCCTGCAAAGCTCCAAAACTGTTGGAGATTAGTCTTTTCTCATAGATAAATCACTGAGTTTATGATAGCTTTGTTGCAGCATCCTGATTAGACTCAACCATCCATTGTCCAGTTCTACCAACAAAAATGTGCTAAAACACAACTGTGACACATTAGGACAAGAAGGAATACAATTTAAAATCATTTAAGATAGATATAAAATCAACAACACTGTTGCAAACTCAACTCATTTTATTTGAGGGCCAATGACATGTCATTTGTGGAAGTTAGTTTTCTACTTCAGAAAGTACCTGTGTCAAAGGATTCCCCAGAAATACATTCCAGAGACCCTGAAACTCAGAAAAATTTTCTCCGAAGACCAGTATAAATAGCTTTCAAGATACTACATGATAATGAAAACTTGGCAATGCCTGTACCTGTAAAAATTTGCAGATGGGCTCCAGAGTCCTCCACACAGTCACAGTTCTGGATTCATCTTTTAACTATAGAAAATTCCACAAAAAGAATCTAATAATCCCCTGGGCCATCTCAACCACTGAACACATACCCTGTATTCTAAATATAATCTTTTCCTTTCTCCTTGGAGGAATACTAATGACATGTGTGGGCCATATGTTGCAGTCAAATATCTCCCCAATCAGCAAGGAATTTCCTTGGATTTCTCATAGGATCCCTGAGGAACCAGAAATAGACAGCAAGAGAATTCAGTTTTAAATAAATCTCTTAGATTGAATTAAATATAGTCATATCTATAATAGTATCAAGATCTGCTAGAAAATGTTAGGTGAATTAGGTGTTTCTGAATTTGTGTATTTTATCATCTCTTATTAATTATAGGGAAGATGTTCTATTAAAATATTTTATAATCAAAAATCACAAATATGACCATTGGCTTGACTGAGGCCATAGTTAGCTGCCAGCAAATGCTCAGAGCATCTCACAGATGCATAGAGAGTTCACCAGAACAACGCACAGCAAGTGGAACCAGTCAATGCCAAAGGAGCTCCCCATATAATCTAGCTGCTAAACAATCTGCAGAGGAAAGCTCTGAAAATTACTGTTGACGAGTCACTCTGAAGCTCAATGACAAAACAGAACTTTATGCTTTATTCCTATCAAACAAGAGCATATTAGATACATTCATCTCCAAGAGTTCTGAGCTATGGCTCTCCAGGACCTCTCGGGTGCAGACATGATCTGGCCCAGAAACTCCTATTTTCTCAAAATCTTCAGAGCTGAAGCAAAGATAGTATGATAGCAGACAGGAAGCACTCTTGCCCATTACCAGAGATTGTTTTGATTTTTTTTTAATTGAAAGAGGTTCTCAAAATTATGTATTTTTTTCTTTCCTGTAACTCTAGTAAATGTGTTCATTGCAATTAAATAAGATTTTGCAGTCCATTACCCTGTAATGGATGTAGCCTTTGGGTATTTTTGAAAACTAAAATTAAAAGAAAAATGAGCAAGTAAATGTGTTGATTAATGCAGCTATGAGGAACTCACACTATCTTTTAAACAGACTAATGAACATTTTAAGGCTAAATAATAGCATGAAAATAAACATACTGGGTATTTGTAATGATAACTTGCTTTTCAAAACAACCACCAGTGAATTAATACTGCTTGACTCATTCCAAGATGGAGACAGTGAGCACGAAGAGACCAACTTATTACTGCATATGATAAATTGACAAAAGCAGCCACTCTTTCTGGGCCAGCCAGGTGACAAGTGATAACTGGAAAACTAGTCAAAAATTTTAAAGTTGTATCATGTTTGCCTTGGAGAAAAGGCATGCTATCTGTACTTTTTAGGCAAGGTGTGCTTCTGGGATCTATAGCTTCTTTCAGGGGTTTAATTTTTTCTTACTTCATACTGCAGGGAGAGAGTAATGAGCCTCATTTTTATGTCTTCTTGCCTCTCCTTGAAGGCCACATTTGCAGTCTTCCTTCAGGTCATTTCTACCCCATGCTTTGCCTGAGCTATGCAGGAGAATAACAGATTAGAGCAAAAATGAACGTGGTGGCCTTCTTCCAAGATGGCGTTCAAAAATATTCTATTCCTCCTCCTTACACTTTTACTGAGAGAATGTCTTCTCTACACCCTAGTCCTCTGGACCTTTGTCTATACCAGTGATGGCAAACCTTTTAGAGCTTTTGGCGATACAGTCTGCTGCAGCACATAGACTCTGCCCACAGGGAATCAGAGCTGCCTGTGTGGACCGATAAAACGTTCTGCAGTGAGACAGTGCAGAGAGCCTACAAGCATTGTAGCCACAGCAATGCTCAGATTGTTCATTTTGGAAGAAGCAGCTGGCTGTGTCATGAGGATATTCAAGCTGCCCCAAAGAGAGGCCACCTGAGAAAAGAGATCTGCCAGCCCTGTGACCTGGAGTGAATTCTCCAGTCCCACTCGAGCTGTCAGAATAAAGCCACCCGGCTAAGGCCTGACTGCGCCTCACCAGATCCCAAGCCACAGCCATCACTCCAGAATTTTTGACCCACAGAAAATGTGAAGTTTGACATATAATTATTGCTCCTCTAAAGCATTAAGTTTGGAGGTGACTTGTTATCTAGCTTTGGATAACTATCGTAGGTGGTAAATATGTAACCTCTAGTGGGACATTTATACTTTAACCAAAATCTTTTAATAAAATAAATACAAAATGGTGGGATGATAGATGAAGGCTTGATATGGGACGGACATGTAGATATGGCCCCTGGAAGTCTGCCCTCCCCAGACAGCCGGTCCCTTGCTCTGCTGTCATGTTAAGTTCATTCTTCTTCCTATGGTGAAGAATAGAATACGGTGCTTTTGGCATCAGGTGACAGTTTCTCCCCCAGACTGGGATGGAAATGTCGAGGGTTGTAACTTCGCCTCCTTCTGGCTTTAAGACACCCAGAAAGCCAATGACAAGCATAAGTGTAGATTGCTGTAGTTTCAATCCTTGCTCTGTGTTGAGCCTAGAAAAACCTAAAACAGGTGGTGTCTTGGATTGTCATATTTTTTTCAACACTAAAATGAAAAGTGACTGGCATGGATTTAGTGCTTACTTAGTACTATATCTCAAAAACTATCTTTAAATGCCTTCCTTCTGTATCTAATTGTATTTAATCCTCTTATCTTAGTGAGGTGGGTTCCATTTTCCCACTTCCCCATAAAGAAAATGAAATGCAGGAGAAGTTAAAAAACCTCATTAAGGGCAAACAATGATTTGAACCCTGGCCCTCTGATTTACAAGCCCATATTACATGGTGGACCAGAAGAATCCCTTTCCAGCCTGCATAGGACTCTGGATAAGAAACTCCATCTCTACTCTCTCACTTGTGCTTCTCAAGTATCATCCACCTTTAGCCAGGTGTGGGAGCCCACGTAGCTTCCCCGTGGCACTCATGGCCACCGTAGGTACACAGGAGAAGTGAGAAGATGCCAGTCTGTCCGGACCACAAGCTGTCTCCCTCCTGCTTCACTAGCCTGCCCCTCTCCTGAAATTTCACTTTGACTCTTCACAGTCTATTTAATGAAAGACAAAGAACAAAAAGAAAAATCTGGTTAAAATGTAAATATCTTATCTTGAAAATACACATCAACTTGTCACTGTCCTTGACACATTATCCAAGAACGGAGTCCAAAAGGTTGACAAGACTGAGAAGATTGATTTGAATCCTGGAGGAATTTGAGAAAGACCGGAAAAATGCGGCATTTCTGGGTGTTGCAAGGCCCCTTGTACAATGGAGGAGAAGCCAGAAGGTGAGCAAGAGGCCCTGCTTTTGCACACACACAGACACACACACACGCATGTTAATGCATGCACAAGCACCCACATCTCACTCATACTCTAAGTGCTGAAAGAAATCTTTTAGTTATGAAGAAGCTTACAGTTAGAAGACCTAAGAATATTCTATTTCTACTTAAGCCTACACATAATTTGGTGTCAATTTTGAAAACACAATTTTATTTGTACTGGAGGTGAGGTACCCCAGAATGATGTGCTTTAAAACCTTATTCTAACTGAAGTAACCGTGACACCATCACACAGTATCATGACTACACTGACGGGGTAGCCACAGGAGTCATATTCATAGACAGGGCGTGCAATGGTGTTTACCAGGCGCTGGGGGAGGAGCTATGGGAGTTTCTGGTGGATGAGTACAGATTTCAGCTTGGCATGGTAAGAGGTCTGGGCAGTAGACAGTGGTGACGGCTGCACAACAGTGAGAATGTATTTCATGCCATCAAAGTGTGCATTTAAAATGGCAAAAATAATAATAATAATAATAATGGGTTTTATGTATGTTTTCCCATGATAAAAATGTCTTAAAATATTTCTCTTTCTGGGACTGTAAAGTCTGTATTTGGTGTTATCCCTCCACTTTGACATCAGTCGCTAAATCCTTCCATTTCCTCTCCAAGATGCCTGTTTTTATGTTTTTCTGTCTTCATTGCCTCAAGCCTTCATCTCTCACCACGGCCCTAAACAGCCTCGCTGACTTCTGTCTGTTCCTTCCATCCTCTCACACAAGTGCTTTCTGTGTCATCTTGGTGTTGAATGCTCTCGGCATCTCACTTTTGCCTCTAGAAGGTTAAAGCATATTAAAACATCCTTCTCTCTCATTCAGATGGAAATTCGGTGTATTTGAGGGGAGCTATTTCTTACATGTACATTGTTTTACTTCTTTTGATTGTGAAAGTGAGCATGCATGCCAAAAAGTGAATTAAATTTCTGTATACAGTTACCAACTATCATAAGCTACTACACACATAACCAGGTGAAGAGAAAATGTAGTTCACGGAGGCTTCAAATTCATCTAATCCACTACTGACTGGAAGGTTTGTAGACCTGCAGGGAAGCAGTGACACAAAGAACTGCAAACAAAGAAAAACTGAGATTTACTTTCTTAGTTCATCATTTTAATCGAAGAAAGAGATGCAGCACCATCTTGCAAAACCACACAGATAATTCCTTAAGAAAAAAAAAATCTCATCAGTAGTTCTGGTGTAGAAAATGAACATAATAGTAAACATAGCCAGAAGGAATAAGCGAGAGACTTCAGAGTTAGGAAAATGAATATAGTACAGCTCCTGCCCTGGAGGAGACAGACGCGGATGCAGATAATTGCAATAAACACCAATCATTCCATAATGAAGATGTGTATGAAATGTAACGTGGAGCATGGAAGAGCTTGAAAACAGAAGGAATTAAAATTAATCAAACCATGAAACAAAGCCAGAAGCAATGAATGTTGGGATCTTGGTCATCATTTAGTCCAAAATTTCCACTTACAAGGCCAGGGATTTGGCTCAGTTGTTCCGGCGCCTGTCTTACAAGCACAAGGACCCAGGTTCGATTCCCCAGTTAACCACATACCTATACTGGGTATGGAGACTCACGCCCAGCAGCAACCAGTACCACATATCACAGTGCCGGGCGTGGTGGCTCACGCCTGTAATCCCAGCACTCGGGAGGCAGAGGCGGGAGGATTGCTGTGATGTGAGTTGGAGGCTGAGCTCAGGGCCAGCCGAACTACAAAGTGAGACCCTGTCTCAAAAAAGGAAAAAAAAAAATCCACTTAAAGCTGAGAATGTTTGGGGGGGACCAGAAATGAAGGCAGAGAAAAACTGACTCTCCTTCCCCATTTCCAGAATCTGCCAGTGAACTCTGAGTGGAGGTTGTGGGATTCCCTTCTCCAGAGGGCTCACGATTGACTTTGAAGTCTTATGTATTTAATAGGATGCCAAATTTGTTATAGCTACTGGCTGCTGGCCAGACTGCCACTCCATTTTTGCTGTGTGGACATAGTTACAAGCATGTAAAGTTCCCATAAAGCACTTAACGTTATTTTTGGACTTGCCCAATCTTCTTACTCTTGAGTTTGTAAGTTGTTTGAGGGCAGCACACAGCCGTGGTTCTGAGTACAAACCCTGGACCTACTTGAGCTCATTTCAGGGTGTGTGGTGGGCAGGGGGGTGACTTCAATTAATGTCCTGAAGGGCCAAGGAGCTGAATTTAGGGGAGACTGCACAGCAGGCAGTCAATAGAACCTAGAATGTGATTCTGACATAGACCATGGAACTAGTTTCACCATGGGGGAAAAAGATGTCAAGAGTCCACTATTATTTTAAAAGTTAGGGGCTATTAGAGGAAAAAGAAGCAAAAACTGGTCAAGGTAAAACAATGGCGGCCATGCACAAGATACTCCAGTGAATTTAAACAATTTCCACCTAAGTAAAGACAATAAATACCAACTGGGCAAGGTGGCACACATCTATACTCCCAGGACTCTGAAGGCTGGGTCTAGAGGCTCACAAGTTTAAGCTTAGCCTGGGCAATTTAGTGATTTAGTGTGAACCTATCTTCAAAACAAAAAAAGAATATTTTTAAAGATAACCAATACAGTTAGAAGAATTATGTATATCTTTTAAATCTTCTCATACATGTCTAAAGCTACCAAGTAGCTAAAGCAATCAGTGAACTTCACTATAAAGCTGCTTGGAATGTGGCACACACCTACAACTCCAGCACTTAGGGGGCTAAGGCAGGATGGTGAGTTTAAGGAGAGTCTGAGCTGTAGAGCAAGACTCTATCAAAAAAATTAGCATGAAGCCAGGGAAAAGATTAGAATTTTCTCTTCCTAGTTACCTAATCTTTATTAGTTTCTAGGAGGGTGAACTCAGAAACCACCATCAAGTACACTACAAAAATGAAAGAATAAGTAATGCCTTGGGTCATGAGTGCTTCTGCTTGCAAACAAAAGCATTTGACAACATTCTGTTTCTGTCCAAAAACTCCACATCTGGTGACAAACATGACTGTGGCATCTTCCCCACACAACACAAATCCAGCCCTCTTCCCCCAAATCATGGAACAGATTAAGTTTGAAAACTGAGTTACCACTGTATTTTGATGTTGCCCTTTAAAAAAAACCTGCAGTTTATTAGAGATATGCATCCTTATAAAGAGTTTAGTTTTACTTTTATAAATGTACTTTTAACATTATAAGTTGCATTTTTTGTCTTGCTGTATAAAAAGCCAATCAGACACACAACTTTATCCCTTTTTTTGGTTTCTCCATTGTACTTAACCTAAAAGTATACTGCCTTATTCCCTTGCTAATCATGAATTCTGCTTTTATCAGCACAATTTAGACCTAATTTCCAAATTGTAGGATGAAAACTGAACATATGTGACACCCAAATGCTGAATACTCTGTTGAAGAAATGAATGATAGACCATATCTATCATTTATTTGACTCATGTGTACACCCCTGTATATTATAGACACTTTTTTTAATTATTCAGGAATTGGTACATGAGATGCATTACCTAATCCCTCTGGGGCTTTCCACTGGCACAAATAAATGCAAAGATTGTGGCTACCAAATATATTTTTTTTCTTCTATTTGAAAGAAAGGACTTTATTATATCTACATTTAATAATTCATTATTTTTAAATTTTGGAGCAAACACACAGAAAGGCACAATAAAGAAAAAACACCAACAAAATCCTACTGCATAGAAGCAACCATAGGTGAATATTTCTTGGTGTCCCTTGCTGTAGACACTCAGATACTAGGAGTGGTAGGTAAACACATGGGGCCGCAGGTTAGTACACAGAAATAATTTTGTAAAACTAGGTATCGTATGTATGCTATTTTTAAATACATACATTCAACTTACATTCACTTAAATTAACAACAGATAGAAACAAATGAAACTAGCATATAAAGCTCCCAAGAAAAAGCTTTCTGAGGAAAATGGGAAAATTATTTAAAAATTTGGGGGTTTTTTGCAACTGAAATATATTTAAGAACTTAATAAAAGTATTCCTCATGCTATGTGATGCATTTTATTCTATTTTTTATGCTACTTTTTTTTTTTTTTTTTTTTTTTGTGGTACTGAGGATTGAACTCTGGCCCTTGTGCTTGCAAAGTAGGTGTGGTACCCCTGAGCCAAATCCCTGGTTTCTTCATGCTACATAATCTTAACTTTAAGCCAACTCTATTTGCTCTGTGTTCCAAAAGATAATTATCTCTTATAACTAAAATCGAAGAGGGCAGAACAGAGAAATCTGAAACCTTTATTCCCCTCCTACATGCATGTAACCTGGAGTCACCTTTGTCATTGTGATACATACTGACTTAAGGACAGATATAAACCAATATGTTTATTGGTCTTTGCTCCTTCAGAATAAAATTCATGCAGTTCATTGGTATGATAAAATCTGAAGTTGCAGTTGTTAGTGATTATATCAAAGAAATTAAGAAATATATCGCATATTCTCATAAAATATATATTTAGAATCAAGAGCCAAGCTGAAAGTTACAAACTTGACATAAAAGCACCCTTCAACAGTTCTCAGATAGCTTCTCTATGTAATGAATTCCAAAGCATCTTCAGAGATACAAACACAGCTGTTTTTGAAATTCACAAAGGAACCATATGCTGCTAGAAAAGTAGATTATTCTGGCTGCATGTGTGCTTTTATTTGCAGTCAAAACAGAAGAACAAATTAGGCTTCTTGGCAGGTTAATGCAAGGAAGTTTAAGATGCTTTTTAGGTCAACGTAAGGCATCTAGGAACAAATAGCATGCCATCCCTGTCTGAATGAGAAACATTATAGTTTTAATATGCCCTTTGGAGTTCATTTTATTTATTTACACAGAATCCATCTTCTGTACACTTTTTTTTGTAGGCTGGTAGTTCCTTTTCTTGTTCTCTGTATAAGGCTGACATGATCCCTGCAGCTGAAACACGGCTCGGGTTTCAAATGAAGGAGGAAGTGTAAACATCTGCATATGTATAGTAGTCAGTGGATACTAATATATTTATTTGGCAGTTAGGAAAAAATAAAATATTTGTATTTACATAGAACTACCCTTTAGCCATTCCTCAGCCGTCAAGGTGTCCTTTTTTCACTAAGCTTTTCTTCATTTACTTCAGTCTGAGGACAGGTTTTCATAAACCTGCAATGGAAATTGTTTTGGGCCAGCTGAGAAAATTCACAATTCCCCACTGCCAGCATAGATAGAAGAAAGAATTTCTTTTTTCTGCAGCAATAGAATGAAGAATGTGGTTGACTATTTCTCTTTCAACTTTGATGTCCACAAAATATACCAACCTCAGTCTCTATTTTGAAGGATTATGAATTTAGCCCATGCAAGTGCCACAATGAAGGAAATTCATGTACATCATCACTGAATTCTAATTTATGACACTTGGCTCCCCAAATACCATGTATGTAAATTCTTATGTCCTTTGGATAGGAGAGTTGAACAGACTCTGATAGGTTTATCTTTTCTGCGTTGCCTTGAATGACCTAGTACATGAAAAGCAGATCTAACATCTCTTTTGTCCTGTATTTCTCCCAGGCTTCTTCAAAGGTCTTAGACTTAATGTTCATCAAGTATTGTGTTAGTCAGCTTCCCGTTACTATAACATAATACCTGAGGAAATGAATTTTTAAAAGGGAAAGGTTAATTTTGGTTCCATTTCAGAGCTTTCAATCCATGATTGGTTAGCCTTGTTTCTTGGGAGCTAAGGCCAGGAAGTACATATAGTGAAGATCATATAGTAGAGAAAAGCTGCTTACCTCATTGTTCAGACAGGAAAGAAAGAAAAACAAGAGCCAGGCATGGTGGCATACACTTGTAAATACCAACTATTACTCCAGAGGCTGAAGCAGGAGAGTTGCAAGTCTGGCCAGTCTGAGCAATTTAGCAAGACCCTGTCTTGAAAGTGAAATTTTCTTATTTGATTTTATTGGTACATCTTGCATACAGATCACGAGCACACTCAGCATTGAGAATTTGTAGCAGTTTATGACAGGACTTAATTCTCATTTCTTCAAAAGCAAAATTTTTAAAAAGACTACGGTTGAAGCTTAGTGCTCTCTGGTTCAATCACTAGTCCTGAAAAGAGAGGAAAACACATGAGCCTCACAATCCCCTGCAGGAGGTCACCCCCCGCAAGCCTTAACTTCCACTAGATCCTCCCTCCTACCTCTCAATAATGCCATAAGGTGACCATGAGGGCTTTAACAAAGAGGCCTTCACTTATCCAAACCATACTAAGCACCCACTAACTTTATGGGACGTTAACCCACTTATCTTCCTGAACTGTCAGGTACCACCAATATTTTGCTAAATTTATCAATAATCTCAGACTGGGCTGAGGAAATAGTTCAACAGTAGAGCACTTGCCTAGGATGTGTGAGGCTTTGCGTTCAATCCCCAGTGCCCCAAAAATCCCTAAATTTTGTTCTCTATCATTCCATTCCCTGTAATTCTTATTCCTTTCTCAGCAGCCCTTCAGTCCTAGTTGTTAATCGTCTGTGCACAGAAACCGAGAGCTGAATAAATATTTGTGGCATAGCATATATAAATACGTCTTTCCTTTTCTGTCCTCTCATCGTAGGTGCCTATTGCAATGCCTATTACCCAGCCTGTCTTAAGCAATCTACATTAATTTTCTGTGTTCATCTTTATGTATTATTGTTGGTGAAGGAGATATGTTATTCCTTTTTTTTTTTTTTTTTTTTTTCCTTTTTAGCACTGGGGATTATACCCAAGGCCATCACATTGAGCTACATCCTCAGACTTTTTTATTTTTTACTCTGAGGCAAGATCTCACTAAATCATTAAGAAGTCCAGGTGGGACTCCACTTTGGAGTCCTCCTGCCTCTGCCTCCCAGAGTCCTGGGATTACTGGTATGTTCCATCACAGCTGTAATTCCCATTTGTAAGGGAAAAATACAAAGGTCAATGATATCGAGTCATTTCTTCCATGATTCGGGACCAGACTTATCTGCTTCCAGTGTTCTCTCTTACACAGGCAGCACTTGGATGCCTCCACATCTTGTTTAATAAACCTTATCTTGGACCTCATTTGGTTTCAACAATTCTCCCTCCAATGGTTCTATTCCCATAAGCTACTCAAGCAAATGTACCAAGTAGAAAAGGCAACATATTAAAAGGTATATACAACAACCAAGTGCAATATACTTAAGTAGATTTTATCAGGATTGTTTCAGATAACAGTCATATCCTTTGTTGATTTATAGCATGTTCAATCAAAACCATGTGCCCAAAACACAAAGAGAAATCTACAGCTCTTCCTTCATCCTTCTAGGCTCCCGTGTGTATTTTATTGTGTAGTCAAGGATCACTTCTATTCTGGTATAAATAATGAAATACAATGTATACCTAGAAAATAAGTCCTTCATAGCTCTCTATGATTGTTAGAAGAGATCCTTGTTGCACTATAAGCTTTTATGCAATAATACCATATTCAACATGCAGCAAATAGCGTAGGACTACTATTATGTATAAAGTATTTAATGAGAGGTCAGTTGTACATCCAGGGGAGCAAACTAATGACAGTGGGAAGAAGAAGGAAAAAACAAGAGATCTCACGAAATAATGAGAGATTCTAAATGTTGGACAAGTTCCACAAACAAAAGATGCTATAGAAGTTCAGCGTTCACTGTAAATTTGAGTGGTTTAAAGAGGTTTTCACATGGGCTGAGGATTTAACTGAATGGTTCCAGTGCCTGCCTTACAAGTGCAAGGTCCCGGGTTTGATCCCCAGTAACCCCTTACCACAACACTGGGCATGGTGACTCATGCCCACCAGCGATCGGTATCACATACCACAGTGCCCAGGAAGGTGGCTCACTCCTTAATCCCAGCACTTGGGAGGCAGAGGCTGGAGGATTGCTGAGTTCAAGGCTGAGTTCAGGGCCAGCCTGACCTACAAAGGGAGACCCTGTCTCAAAAAACTAAAAAGAAAAATTTTCACAGAAGTGTGGGATTAGAACTGAGCCATAAAGTATGATTCTGTGTTGGTAAAGAGAAGATAGGAGTAATTAGGAAAGAGAAGAATGACATTACACACAGACATTGAAAACAGAAAGGCCTAGATTTCTTCAGCAAAAGAACAAATAGATCCCATTAATTGGATGAGGGTTTTATATCAGGCAATGGTGAGAGGTTAACACAGAAAAGATGGGTTCATACAGATAAAGAGTAACCTGAATTCCAAGTTGAAAACATTTGAGTTTCATACTGGGAATCAGGAGCTACTGAGAGGTTGGGGGGGGGGGTGACACAAAGTAGAACCTTGAGACGGATTGGCTGGGAAGAAGAGTAGCGGCAAGCAGGCCCGTGAGGCATCAGTTGTGCTGATGAGTGAGAGAGAATGAAGCCTGAGCTAAGGGAGAAAAATGGCGCCAGACCTTCCAGAGGAAATGTAGGCAGGACTTGGTGATGGGTGGAAAGAAAGAAAGATTTTCTTATCCATCTTGCTTTTCTTCTGCCGAACAGGGCATTCACTTAGGAATGTCAAGTATCTCAAAGGAAGAGAAGGGATTCACAGCTACTACTCTATTCTCAGAGTTGCCAACTAAGTATGAAATTAATGACATTTGAAAGTCAGAATGAAGGGTGCTTACCTCCAGTAGAACATCTTTTATTAGACCGCAGTTAATCTTCTCAAGAGAAGTACGAACTTTGGGGGAAGCCATCACTTCTGGTAGTTTTTTCCCATCAAGCCTAGACCAGTGGGAAACTTTACCATGCTCTCACACATCGTACTACACACACGATCTCAAGGCAGATACTTTATTTTTCAAGTCTCATACATTAATAATAAGCTTTGTTGATTTTAATCTTATAGAACTACAGTATTAAATTTTTAGTTAAGACCAACAAAGTAAAAGATTGTAAAGGGACATCAAATTGATAAGGGCCTTTGATGGCCATCTGGACCAGCCTGCTTTGTGTTATAGGAGAAACAAGGTCAAAGAAATTTTTAGAACACATGTCCAGCACCAAAATCCAAGACTGCTTTCTGTACAGTGATATTTTTCTTCTTTCCTTAGCTCTTTCATCTCAGCCTCAGTGACCTCATCCCCTGGGAAATACTTTGAAGCCAATAGTGTAGCTGTGCTGTCTCCACCTATATCTTTCTGTTCTGTTTGTATCTCTGACTAGGAAATACAATGGGGGACCCACAAGATGAGTTGGAAATCTCACTCTTAGGCTGACCAGAAGAGCCAGTGACACTGAGATGCAGGAGGGGAGGTCAACAGCGCATCAGGCTACCCTTCCCCTCATTCTGTACTAGTCCATCCTGAGATGCAGGAGATTGATCACTGGCAATGACTACATAGGGGAGATAAAGCAGTAACTTCAAGGAAGGGGCTGAGATGGATTTAACATAAACCAAATCAAATCTAATCTTCAGTAACTTGGGCCCTTCCACGTCCAGACAGATGCCTTAGAAATTCTGCAGTCATAAGTTTTGTTTTATTTTTTCTTACAGAAGTCCTTCCAAATTGTACAGACATGCTCTACAAATTCCTGAGATTAGTATATGCTAGGCAGTGGACCCAGGGTTCTCTAAAGGTGCCTTAAATGTGTCAGCAGCCTGGATTCTTAACTGACACGAGTCTATATGACCCACTCTTTGGCCTGTCTTTTAAAATTATACCAATAAAAGTATTCCAAGTGAAAGAGATGGTGCTTGGACTGTATATTAATTTGTACAGCACTTGCCTAGCATGCTTGTGAAGGCCAGGGTTCAGTCCCCAGCAACACACACATACACATTCACACACACACACACACACACACACACAGTTCTAAAAAATACAAGAGACAATGTTGAAACCTTTACAAGTAAAGGATACCAGTATTTAGATATTTTGAAAAAAGATTTTTATTTCCTTGAGGCTAGGGATGGAAGCAACCTAAGCAAATTCTTCACCATTAAACTACACCTACCCTCTCCATCTTTGCCCAGTTTTTATGATTTCTTTCCTATAATTTGTTACTGAATTTAGCTAAATTGTTTCTATTGAAATTATATTTCTAAATATCAAATAAGAAGCAATTACAGGGCCAGGGAGTTAGCTCTGTGGTTCCGGCACCTGTCTTGCAAGCGAAAGGACCTGGGTTCGATCCCCAGTAACCACATACCATACTGGGTGTGGAGACTCATGCCCAGCAGCAACCAGTACCATATACCACAATGCCAGGCATGGTGGTTCACGCCTGTAATCCCAGCACTGGGGAGGCAGAGGCAGGAGGATTGCTGTGATTTGAGTTGGAGGCAGAGCTCAGGGCCAGCCTGAACCACAAAGTGAGACCTTGTCTCAAAAAACCTTAAAAAAAAAAAAGAATTACAAAGGAGATGTTTAATAAAGTTATTTTGCATATTCATTGTCTTGTCGTTACTTAGAAACATGATAGCTAGAGGTAAAAACCATGAAAATCTTCATTTCTATTTAGATGGAGATTTATCACCATTTGTGACATAAGTCCAGCATGGTTTTACTTTAAAACCACAAATAAAGTTTTAACAATGGACATTTTTCTTGTTGAGAGGCCTGTGGTCAGACTAAACATCTCTCTGAACTGATTAGATCTTGAGGTTTTCAAATTCAATATTCAGCAAATATAGAGCATTTCTTTGACCATCAGAAATAATTAAGAACTTCAGAGCTAGTGCAAGTCACCTGAGCGTATTCATTTTTTCTAATGACCATGTAATCAGACCATAACCACGTAATCAGACGATAACCTCTTCTGGTACTGAACTTCACCATATTTGAGTTCGAAGCTGAATAAATTATAAACTTTTGAAAATTTAGACGATACTGGTTTAGGGTATTGTGTTGTTGTTGTTGTTGTTGTTGTTGTTGTTGTTGTTGTTTTACATCAGAAAGGCCTTCATTTGCTAGTATTCCAGTTGCGGCAGTTTATGTTTTTTAAATTATTCTTTTTCATCATTCTCAATTATCCTGAATCCAGAAGACACAGTCATTTGCAAAGACAAAGAAACACTATAATTATACAACAACCAATACTCTCTCTCCACTGTGTATTCATTCTTGTAACAGATCATTGGAGGGTGAATTAGCATATTTAGTTTGAAATCTTGTAGACTAGAAATGAGACTGCGTTAGCAGCTTAATAGTAACCTCATGCTATGTGGAGATCTGAAACAAAATGGCACAGGCCTCTGCAGAGTGGGAGAGGGAGCTGCCCAGTAAATGACCCACATGATAAGAGGAATTTGGTAATGTCTAAAGAGTCTACTTCCCCTGTATAAACAGTATCCCTAGACTGTTTGCTTTCTTAGAACCAGACTCTCTTCTAATGATAGACCCAATATAAAAAATGTAAAAGTCACTGACTTGTTTCAATAGCATTTTCATTGCTAAAAGGACCTTCCAGAGGTCACCTAGTTCACCCTGATCTCCAGCCAGGATTCTTCCTAACACTGAATATAGCTGTATAGTGATCTGCATTAAGAAAGCTTTTAAAGATCCCTGGGGCTGGTCAAAAAATAGCTAATATTGGCCTGATTCATAGAACAGCATAATACATATGTCAAAATAGCCACCTTCATCAAGGAAGACATCCATCAGGGCTGTTAAGTGCTAGTACTAGCTTCAAAAGGAAAGACTTTATTTTCTCAGAGAAAGGGTGGTAGATTAAGGAAATGACCGAAGTCAGTTGGTATTTTGTTTAGGTTTACATGTGAATGCTTATCAAAAAGGAAACATTGTCCTGTCAAAGACCACTGGGGGGGCACCTCTAGAGGTGGTTGGAAGAGAGCAGACCGCAAGTCTTTTTGACTTGTTACAGAGCTGGGGGCAGGGGACTGTTGTTTTAAACAAAGTCCAATTAGCATCAGGTTATCAAAGGACAGATAATGAAACATAAGAATAATATTGACAGACCCACTTTTTAAGTGATCTCTTTTCCCTCAGATAGCTGAGTTTGTTAAAACTAATTTTATTTCAACTCCATTAAACTGTAGATGCAAAGGAAAGAATGTAAGTGGAATTTGCATCTTCGAAGACAACTAATCACATTGCTGCTCTATAGGAAAATCCACTAATGTTTAGTCTTCTCAATTATTATATTTTAACTACTATACTGAATCTAGGAATCTTAAAGAGTCAAGGTTCTTAACTGCTTCAATTGGGACTTTTAGCCTTTCTGTTGAACTATAGAAAATTTAAACATGTAGCAAGAATGTGAGGAAAAAGACCTGACCTGGTAATTGCCTCAAATACCCACTTGCTTTTGTCATACTGGCTTCTTTTTCCTTTTCCTGCGGAATTACCTAGAAGTCTGGTCACCTATGGGGAGCTGAGGAGAAATGATTAAGAGGAGGTTCTGTGAGATTTTTTAAAATTGCCAATCTAAGTTCTGTGTACTTTTTCCAAGAAGATCAATCTGAAAATGTTTCAGAAAGGCATCTAATGTGCTCTCCAGCCACAAGCCCAGTCTGGACCACAGAATTGAGGAAAGCGCTCCTGACTGACCTCCCCAGCCGCCTTTGTAATTCTTGACTTTGGAAATGAGAACTTTTTGATGTGCAGTGGCCTTCCTCAAGGAACACTAACCAAGAAGCAATCTTCAAGTTGCCTTTCCCCTCCCTTGTGAAGACCACAGACAAAAGAACAAGTAGATCTCCTTGGTTTTACAACTTTCCCGCCCTGAATCCCTAACACTTCAGTTAACCTGTAGTCTTCAGAATCACCATAAAACTAAGGCACTTAGAGGAAGGAAAAGATTCCTTAGTAGGATATTTGACAAAGTTATCTCCTCTAATTTTCTCATATAATTGTCCCTAACTTGCTACCTATATGTATATAACCTATAAGAAATGTTATTTTTAGAAGTTGTCAATGTAAAAAAAAAAAATCCCATAGCAGAATTAACAAATTCCAAATAGAAGAAATGCTGAATCAACTTTAAAGAAAAATAATAAAGATGAAAAGTATAGGAAATATAGAGTAGTAGATCCTGTCATTTTATTACAAAATGGCTCAAACCCTTTACATGCTATGACATTAAATGTCATATATAAGTTCATTACAAGCAAACCTTTTTAAAAATATACATACTGTATATATTTACATTCAAGTCTGAGTAACTGATGTCTAGGTATAATTCAGCTTCGAATCTTTACCCACCCTGTTAATTGACTCAGCTACTAACAGAACAGCGATTGTATTTTCACTCAGGCACATAGAGAGGTAGAACCTGCTTTTTAAAGGAAACAGAACGAGTGCAACTGTGTAAACAGATCATCAATGAAGCTGCTGATCTACATCAAGGGGACCCTAACTACCTTTGGTCATCTTAGAAAGCTGAATATATGTAGCCTATCCTTTAAATTAAAACTCGAAACGTTTTGGACAAGTGCTCTTGAACACATCAGATAGTTGAAAGAATTCCACTTAAATGTTCTGCCCCTCTGCACCCAAGAAATGCATATGACTGAGTTAAGGACAGCAGCATGGCTGGGCTGGCAGGTGAGACCCCTTTCCCTGATAAGACACAAATAAAATACAAACAAATGGCTTAAAAGATATCAAGTCAGTATCTATCTGCACCTACACACCCAGCCTGGAACTCAGAAGCCAACTAAGACACTGTAGCTCCTGTCCAAGTGAAATGCCTATGCATTTCTGCTCCCAGCCTCCTCCATCTCAACCGAGTTCCCAAGTCTATAGAGGGGTAGGGGTGTTCTCTGCGGGCCAAGGCTCTTCTGTCTTAAGACCGGACCTCAGGAAGGTTCCTGGGCCTGAGCAGGGCTGCCCGGCTTCCTGCCAGACTTGGTGGGACTCATTGCCGAGAGGGGAAGTTGGAGGGAGGCCACAGAGGTGGCTGTTGCCAGAAGCCCTTCCCTTTCCCTTTTCTTCTGCTTCATCCTGCGGTTCTGGAACCAGATTTTGACTTGGGTGTCATTCAGCTGCAAGCAGTTGGCTATCTCGATGCGTCGGGCTCGGGTTAAGTACTTATTGAAATGAAACTCTTTCTCCAATTCCGTCAGTTGCTTGGTGCTAAAATTCGTGCGAATCGCGCTGGAGGGGCTAGCGGCTCCATACTCTGCAAGTTTGCCTGCAATGGAAAGACAGAGCGTCAGCGTGGCGAAAGGACGAAGAGACACAGGTAGCTGGGCAGTGGAGAAGCGTTAGAACCAAAGTCACAGCGCATCTGTATGAACTCGGTCGTGCCAGGACACGCTCCACCAAGAGCTCCTTTCTCTAATATTCGCAGAGCCTGGCCCATTTTCCAAGCCTGGACTTAGACACGATTAATGCACTTGGCCTGTTTTAACAAGTCACTGGAAGGCGTTGCCCCCATTAATGCCAAACCGCTCTCTAGAGGAACAGTGAGAACGTGCTCCCAGCACATTTCCGCGCCAGAGGCTCCTTCTGAAACTCCAGGTGCCCGCACCCAGCGCCCAAGTACTTACTTTTCTTAGGGGCGTTTCTCTTTACTTTCATCCACTCAAATGTGCTGAAGGCGGCAGGGAGACCGGACGTGGGAGAGATGGACTTGGGATAGGCTCCGGGGGCCGGGGACGCAGTCTGGAAGGCGCCGGGGTGGCCGTCAGCTGGCTCTTTGAGACAGGCCGGGAAGGGGCCGGTCTCGCCAAAGGCCGCGCAATCCACCTGGCCGCTAAGGAGGAAGGAGCCGCCCCCCGAGAAGACAGCTGAGGTAGCGTAGTGGACGTGCGCCCCACTGTCGTCTGCCGGGCGTCCGAGAGCGCCCGTGAAGTCGTACGCTGCCCCGGGCCCCAGGAAGCCATAGTCTGCGCCCCCGGCAGGTGCGGCGCCTGGCTCGTAGGCGCCCTCGAGCGTGCACTGGGCATAGCGGGGCGCGGCCCGGGGCAGCGCGGGCGGCTGTGCCGAGGAGGCCGGGGGCGAGGGCGCGGCCAGGGGCAGGCAGCTGACGAAGGCGCCGTCGCCACTGCCCAGGGGGAAGGTGGGCTGTAGGGCCACGGGGCGGGCGTCGGAGCGGCAGAACTTGGGTGCAAAGCTGAGCACGTCCCCGCCAACCCCGCCGCCGCCGCACGACATGTACTCCAGGTAGGAGCTCATGGTTGCAGCCCCAGTCCAGAGGGCACAGGCCAGCGTCGGAGTTAGGAGCCCGCCAGGGGCTGGGCGCCGCCGCCTACCCGCGCTGCCCTCGCCTAGCCATGGCGAGCGAGCCGGAGGTAAATAGTGGCCTGATATACCGGCGGTGGCGGCCACGTGGCGCCGAGCGGCCAATGGGCGGCGGCTCCGCGCGGCTCGGGTCCCGCCGGGCGCGCGCTCCTCGCCCTTGCCCCGCCGCCAACTTGGCCCGACCGCGGGAGCCGCCGCCCAGCACCCCCAGCCCGGGGAGGGAGACCGGCTCGGGCGCCAGACGCCCAAACACTGACAGGTATTGGGCGAGGTGAACAAGAAAGGCCAGGACATCGGGTGGGCGCTCGCGAGCGCGTCTTCGTGGGTGGCTGGCCGGTCTGCGCGGCTTGGAGGCGCCGCGGGGTGGAAGAGATTAAACTGGAACCTAGTGTCACTCAGTCCTTCGACTAAGTTACTCTTCTCCCCCTTTTCTGCCCGCTTTTGGTTTTCTTGGAACTAGCGTCACCCTGCCTCTAAACCTGGAGCAGATGTTTGTTTTCCCTCTTTCCCGCCTTCCCTTCAATTCCCGGGGTTACGTTTTGTGCCCTGAGGGCTGAGCGCCTAGGACTTTGAGGCCAGTACACGGTGCGCCTTCACTTTCCTGCGTCCTTTCTGATTTGTGGGGGCACGAGGAGGGAAGTGTTGTAGTGCCAGGAAGATTTGCACAGGGAAGAAAAAAGCACTTCTGCCTGTAGCGAAGTTCAGCAGATTTCCCCCGTGACCAAGCGCTCAGGATGAGCGACGCATTGGGTGGAACGGCCCTGAGGCGCCACCTTGGGAAGGTGGCCCACGCATCCCTACTGCGCGTGTTTGAATGAGACTCTTGGCTCGAGGGCACATAGGCTTCCCAGGGACAGGTCAGATCTCAGAGATTTGGACCAGCTCGTACCTTGAAGCAATTAAGCTTCTGTTCCATCAGATAAGTGCTGCGTCGTCTCTTGCGAGTGAAATCTGGGCTCACAATGTTAATGGGCTCACATCTTTCCCTTGATAATATGGTTTTGTTTATCGAGTGTAGAGAGACGGGAAATAAAAGTGCAATTGGCACAGGAAGCTGAAGAATAAGAAGGTTACAAAGACAAGCTTTACACTGACAAACTTTCCAACCTCCTTGAACATTTTTTAAAATGCTTTCCTCCGTGGAGCTGTAAAAAATTAAGTTAAATAAATAGAGAGTATTTGCACACAGTAGTAATGAAAAAGGTTGGTTTCTAAAACCTTGTATGAATGAAGACTCCAGAGTCTTCTTAGCTTTTTCAAGTGCCCTTGAAAACTTGATCTGTCACCTCCTCTAAGTTATGGTGACCGAGGTTCTATTATTGTTTTACTGATCCACTTATGAAAGAGCGATTGAGCCCTTGCCTAAAATTCCACTCTGCAGCAGGCTAGAGAATAGGAACCACCACAGTGCAGGGAGCCAGCTCCTTGCTGGGAAGTGAACTGTGAATAACCAAGCCTCAGCTAAAGTGTGGCCTGAGGATGAGGCTGAGGGTCCCCAGGTGCACAGTCTGCTCAAGGAAAGCCTCAGGGCTGAAGGGGCTGGGGTTGCTACCCAGCTGCAGTTGAATTTGACTGGGAAGAGAATCCTGTGCTGAAAGTAGCCCTTTTAGCCTGGAGCTATCCACACTTTCTCTGAAGTGAACTTTGGGAGATTGAGCCTTTGCTAAGAGCAGGAGGAGATTTTTCTGTTATGTTTCATTTTCACAACTATTCTGAGTGAGGGTCAGGAGTAGGGTATGGGGTAGAGTTTAGTATTTGTTCAGAGCTTGTTAGTTCCACTGATGTTCCCATCCAGACTGCCACATTCTGTTCATCTTTCATTCCTTTCAGTCTCCCGGTTCCTGACAGATCCCCCATCCCAGGTGTCAGGATTCCTGGGCTGGTTCTTGACTTACTGAGGTTGGACCTCAAGAAGACACTGACAACCATCTCTTACCCAGATTCTGCAGATGTTTCCCAGCTATCTGCTGCACAGGACATTGTATTAGAGGAAGGTTAGGCAAAGATGGAAAAAACTCAGACCAAAGGAACAAGGGATGCATTTATGATTCAGGTCTTAGTTGTACTATAAATCTACTCCAGAGGAATCTTGTTTTGTTCCAAGCGCTACCTTCATCTATATAGTTCTCTGAGAAATTAGAAGGTATTATTGAAGGAAATGTGTTGAAATAGGAAATTTTGAGTAATTTAAAAGTTTGTATCATGCACAAGGCATGAGAGAAATGTCTAATTTTATTACTTCTTCAAATCATGAATTCCCAAGGGTTACTTGCCCTGCAGGGGTCCCAGGGCTGTGAGTTCTCCATGGGAGGTGACAGGCAGAGAAGCTGATTACCCGGGGCAGTGTTTGATGTAGGAATGCTTTGAAATCTCCCCTAGCCTGCTCACCACCACCACAGCAGCCACCCCCTACTCATTCCCAGCCCCAGTACCTTACTTTCACTTTCTGGTAAGGAGCTTCTTTTCTGAGACAAGTGATGAAAGATGGCAGTCTGGTCTTCTGTGTTTAAAGTTGTTCCTAGTAAGTCCCTGGCATCCCCCTTCTACAGTCCTCACTGGGCTGCCCCTTAGAGACTCAGGTTCAAGCTCAGCTCCACACCCCCAAAACAAGTCTCTAAAGGGGAAGTCTTTTATACCAGATTAAGAGAAAATGAGATTAAAAGCATTCTCTTGTTATTCTAGGATAGAGGTGGAATAAATTAGTCCTAAGGTTAGAAATTCTAACCCTCGTAGAGGCATGATAACTTGAGGGAATCAATTTAGGGTACTGTGCTTTCCCCAGGAAGTCTGCATTGTGTATTATGTGGTAAGCATCCAATAAATGTATATCGGACAGAAATAATGAACAGTGCTGGATTTTATCCTAATATTGGCTAAGGCAGAGCCTTGGATTACTGACTCCCGAAACTACTGGTATGAGTCAGAACACCATAAAAGCTTATTTAAAGTACAGGACCCTTGGCCCAGTCCCAAAAGTTTTAATCCAATAGGTCTGACTCAGAACTATTTTTAACAGACCTCTTGAGTGATCTTACGGCGAGGTTCTCCAGAACCACACTTTGAAATTTCTGCTTGGGAACTGGGATGGGAGGGCAGTATGGAGAGAAAGGAGATTTTTTTTTTTGGTGGGAGGGACCAAGAACATGAGAGGTCATGGTTAGCTAGTATATGAGTATAACCTGAAATGTTCAGAAACTTGATGAATGACAAGGCAGACAGGGCAGATGTCAAGGTCAAAGTTAAGTTCAGGAAGCTGAAGTTCCAGGAAATATCCTCAAAAAGTGATCAATAGGAATCTCCCAGGTTTTGCTGGCCCAATAGAGCTTTGCAGAGACTGGCTTCACTTGTGCTTCTTGCTACATCCCTAGCTTGGCTTTCATGATGTCAACAGAGTAGAAGTGAAGATTTGACTCTTCCAGTCTCTTCCTAGAAAATTTAGAGTGGTTCCGAGGCAATGACAGAAGGAAGGATGGGAATGGGAATCTTCAACTCTCATTTTTCTCATCTTTCTTGAATTATCTGGAAGGTGCTTTGGTGGCCTAGGAATCCCAACTGTATGAAAAGTCCCTTCGCCTAAACTGTGACTCTTCCTGTGGGTGAAAGCTGACCTTTCACAGGTGATGACAAAACTAGGAGGTATCATAGAGAAAGCCACATCACTTTTAATTTAGAGAGGAAGTTCCTTTATTCAGAAGTGTAGTGAGTTAAAAGGCAGTGCTACCCTGCAAGAAATAAGGGAGCTCTGGGCTGGGGATTTAGCTCAGTGGTTCCAGCGCCTGTCTTGCAAGTGCAAGGACCTGGGTTCTATCCCTGGTAACCACATATAACAATACTGGGTGTGCAGACTCACACCCACCAGCAATCAGTACCACATACCACAGTGCCAATCAGTACCACATACCAACATGCTGGGCATTTTGGCTCATGCCTGCAATCCCAGCACTCAGGAGGCAGAGGCAGGAGGATTGTTGTGAGTTTGAAGCTGAGCTCAGGGCCAGCTTGAACTACAAAGCGAGACCCTGTCTCAAAAAAATAAAAGAGGCCGGGGAGTTAGCTCAGTGGTTCTGGCGCCTGTCTTGCAAGTGCAAGGACCCAGGTTCGATCCCCAGTAACCACATACCATATTGGGAGTGGAGACTCACACCCAGCAGCAACCAGGACCACATACCACAGTGCCGGGAGTGGTGGCTCACACCTGTAATCCCAGCACTCAGGAGGCAGAGGCAGGAGGATTGCTGTGATGTGAGTTTGAGGCTGAGCTCAGGGCCAGCCTGAACGACAAAATGAGACCCTGTCTCAAAAAAATAAATAAATAAAAATAAAAATAAATAAATAAGGGAGCTCTGACTGCACGGCTAATTGACTGTCCATGGCCTTCAAAGAAGGAGAAGCAAGACCCATCCCCCTCTCTGTGGTGGGCCTTAGTTTTGAGGAAGTAGAGCCATGTTCCTGAGAGACCATGTATCATAGAGCTTGACTGAGAGGCCTGATGCCCTCCTTTAGGGATTTATTTGCTAACCCCCTAATACTTCTACCTTGAGGCTTCTGTAAGACAGAGCAGAGATGCACCGAGGTCCCCGTCCTGCACCACCAGTCACACATAAATATCCCCTCATTCCTGTTGAGGTTGGCCAGCATCAGGCCCAGGAAGGCCAAAACAAGAGGTATCCCTGAATATTTCACTGGATGGAGCAAGTACCAAAGAAGGTCAAGTTTGAACACATTGGGCATACCCACGTTGGCTGTGCTGGTCCTAGCCAATCATAATTTGTTCCATTATGGTTCAAGATTCAAAGGGGTATGCAGTTCTTACAGGCAACTAACCTTATTAGTTTCATGGATTTTTTTTTCCAGTAATACTGTAACACTCCACATCTCCCCATGGCTTTTTGCACAAATGCAAGCATGCCAAATGATGCTGCTGAGCCATGCTTTTTCCCCATCGTACCTTGACGATTGTCCCCTACAAATATATACAGAACTGCCAGCTATTTTTTACAGGTTCATACTTATAGACCTGCCACAGTTGATAGAAGCAAGTTCCCCTTGGGCATATAGCTTATTTACAACCTTTTGCTGTTATAAACATGTATTCAAACTTGTATCTACTAGAAAAATTCCTCAAAGTAAAATGACTAAGTCAAAGGGTATATACACTAGCAACTTTTATACACTTTCCCAGACTGCTGTCCATGCAAGTGAATCTGCTTATATAGTTCACCAATAACTTAAAGTTTATGTTCATGTTGTTGCCAAATCAGTGGCCTGTTAGTTTTCTCTGATAATCTGAAAAGTAGAAAATAAAATCTTTTATTTATTTTTATGGTATTATTCTTTATCTTATTTGACCTAATAAATCCCATTTTAAAAAATTATAATATTGATGCAGAAAAGATGAATCACTTGTAGTCACATCCGATGTAAATGGCCAAGGTTAAATTCCAATACCCTTTGCTGTGCTGTGATGTTCTATACAGAGCTTAAGGAGGTTCAGAACAGAGGAGGTGGCATCTAGCATCCCCTGAAAGACAGATGACATGTTAAAAAAAAAAAAAAGCACAAAAGCTTTTTGACATCTCCTAAGAGGCTGCCTCGTTAGTGATCGGAGGATACCAAGACCACATTTGTAAGTGTGCCCTCTTGAGAGTACCCTCTGGAAGGAGAGGGAGGGGCTCTGATCAGCAAGCTGAGCTTCGTCTTACACATTAGTTTGGATTCACTATAAAGGAAGCAGTGGGATGTTGTTTTCAATTTCCCTGAGCCTTCCTTTTCTCTGGCCACCCAGAATCTAAGTATTGATTAGCACGATGGAGGCAAGAGTATGTTTTTCCTAGGTTTTAGCTTATCTAGGACATTCATGGGGAATCTATGTGCATGCGCGCGCACACACACACACACACACACACACACACACACACATACTTTTTTTTTGAGATACAGTCTTGCTTTGTGGTTCAGGCTGGCCCTGAGCTCAGCCTCAAACTCACATCACAGCAATCCTCCTACCTCTGCCTCCCGAGTGCTGGGATTACAGGCATAAGCCACCACGCCTGGCACTGTGGTATATGGTACTGGTTGCTGCTGGGCTTGAGTCTCCAGACCCAGTATTGTATATGGTTAACCGGGGATTGAACCCGGGTCCTTGCACTTGCAAGACAGGCACCGGAACCACTGAGCTAACCCCGTCCCCACACACTTCTAATGATAAACCTGTGAGGAAGATACCTTTATTGACTATTTCATTTATGCAACTGAAGTCCAGAGATATTAAGTGGATTGCACAGGGTCATACTATGCATAAATGCCTGAGTAGAAAATACAATGCAGATCTGAAAATGTCCTCAAGGGTTCTTCTGCAGCCTCTTCTCTGTCTTGTATTCATTTTGGTGAATGCCTGGCTTCTACTCAGGCCCTCCAGACAGAAACCTAGGAATTAGCATCCATAGCTCCTCTTTAACTCATCCAGCTTGTCACCAAGTTTGTGAATTCCACCTCCTGTCTTTTCTACTTTGTTACATTACTTCTTTGCTGGATTATTTCAGCACCCCCCCCCTTGCCTCCTCTTTATCCTTCTTTCAGTCAGATACAGCACCTCCAAAAATTAGCTTTCAAAGTGGATAATTTCACTTCCCAGTTTAGCCCTTCAGTAGCTCCCCATTATCTACAGAGTAGGCCTGCACTTCTTTACATAAGCATAATACAGCCTCTCTCCAGCCAGGATACCCTACTCCAAGCTACAGCCCTTATTCCAGTCCAGACATTTTTATCTCCTCTCCATTTTTATATGAGTTGCTCTCTCTGCCTGGTGTAACCTTCCTCCCTGGGTAAGAAAAAAATTTTTATTCAGGAACCCAGTTGCTTTGTGTGAGTAGCCTTTTTCAGCACTGTGGTAGCATCAGTGGCTTCATTCCAAGAACAGCGTGAGCACACTTTTGTAGTACTTACCATGTTGTTCTAGGATTATTTCTCTCCTTTGAGAAATCATTAGTGCTTTGTCTTTGTATCCTAAAGCCCAACACAGGGCACATGGGAGCTGTTCAGTAGGTGTTAATGAAAGGCCAAGAGCAAGGGACATACCAGACCTAGGACAGTTGTTGCTCGATGGATGTGAGATACTGTATGAGGTTTAATGGATCAGTCTGTCTGAAGCAGAAATGACAGTACCGTATTCCTCCAAAAGAAGCCACTTTCCAGCCAAGATGCTAAGGATAGACAAGGATGGGGGGAAGGCAGACACACTTGAGGCTTTCCATCCTTCAGGGGCTTATTCCTGAGAACTGAGTAGGACATACCAACTAATTTCAGACACATTTCAACTGATGGCACCCAGCAAAAACGTTAAAAGGGGACCCGAGCAGAACTGGGGTAGGATTTATGAAGACAGAAGTAGCACTACAGCAGAGGCGTAAGAATGCTTCCCTGCCTCCTCCACCCAGTCCTCCTGCAGCAAACTTCTCTAAGGCTGATCACTGCCCTTTGAAAGTTGCAGTCTGGTGCTATGGTGTTTCCAGAATTAACCCAAAAGAGCGGAGGTAAAAGTTCTTAAGAGTCTCACTCCTATACTTCAAGAGACATATCATTGTGGCTCATGTGTTCAGTATATTTTTATTGTTACTTTAAATGACATTCAAGTTTATTTCAAGTTCAACACTGATCTTCCTCCCACACAGATACTCCCACAGGCTAAGAGAGACTTAAGATTTTGTAAAGGCCTCCTGGGCCCTTGGGCTTTTGCTCCTCCTGCCTTCAGGGAGGAGTATGTCCTTTTCTGGGAACGCAGCAGCAGGTCACTGGGGCCAGTGTGGAGAAGGGCGGGGAATGCAGGGTCACAGTGCGTCAGGGGCAGGCGTGGGTGCCGGGAGAAGTTGGAGGGCCTGTCCCAAGGCAAGGAGGTGGCCACCAGCCCTCCCCTCAGGCCCAGGCTGTGGTGGGCGGGGGTGTGGGGGCACAGCGGGTCGCGCCCTCTGCGAGCCCCCAGGCTGTGCACCCGGGTCTCCTCCGCAGCGGTTTCTGGTCGGCTCCCAGCTGGCCCAGACTTGCTCTGAAGTAGGAGGAACCGCTGTCGAGCGGAAAGTGCACACCGGTGATTGATGAACTCTTAATAGGACTAACCTCTCCCGCCCCCCACCCTAGACAGCTCACACAGACATCCTTCGTGACCGCCCGCCTCCTCCCAGGACCCCTCCCGGACAGCGCAGGTTGAGGAACTCACCTTGTCTTGCCGCGGGCGCAGGAGGGGCGGGCGCGTCACGTGGTGTGGCGGCGTGGACCTGGGCTTTGTCCTGCTCCCCACGGCCAGGCCCAGTTATTGTTCCCCCTGGCTGGGC
The DNA here is from genome assembly GCA_004026965.1 of Petromus typicus. Taxonomy (NCBI): domain Eukaryota; kingdom Metazoa; phylum Chordata; class Mammalia; order Rodentia; family Petromuridae; genus Petromus; species Petromus typicus. The sequence continues at coordinate 40,354 of PVIR01000969.1, forward strand.
ACTCAACTCCAGGTCCTCATCAGCCTCCTCAGAAAGCCCAGGTCCGAAGACAGGTACCAGCTTTCTCTGTGGGTTCTCTGCCTCCCAGGCTGGGGATAGCGTCCTCGCTGCATCCTCAGGGGAGCAGACTGGAGCGAGGGACTCCGTGCCACACACTTGCCCCATTTTCCCAGTGGGTCCTGGAGAGGAGGTGCTGTTTGTAGGGCAGCGCTGTGAACAATAGAGCCATCTTCAAAGGCCTTTGCCAGGCTCCAATTCTAGGACTCTCTTCTTGGCTAAGCAAAAGGCCCTTGACCATCTGGCCCTTCTGGCCTGATTTTAAACCTGCTTTTCTGTTAAAAACTCTTCCTTCACATCAGAGCCCTCCATGAACTTTGATTTAAATTAGGATGGCCGCCTTCTCTAGCTTGTATTTGTTAAAACCCTACTTTGCTATTTTCTATTTTCTAGGTCTTGCAGTCTCATAAAAATGCTTGAGACTAGGGCTGGGGATTTAGCTCAGTGGTTCCAGTACCTGCCTTGCAAGTGCAAAGTAATCCCACCATTTGGGAAGCAGAGGCAGGAGGATTGCTGAATTTGAGGCTGAGTTAAAGACCAGCCTGAGCTACAAAGTGAGACCCTGTTTCAAAAAAAAAAAAATCAGTCACAACTTTTTGCCATGCACTAGTGATAGTGGCTCAGGCCTCCTGCCCAACAATAGGAAAGATGAGGATTGCTAGTTTGAGACTAGTGATTAATTCAAGGTCAGTCTGAACTACATGCAAGACTGTTTTAACCCCCTCAAAAAAGGTACTTTTTTGGGCCAGGGATTTAGCTCAGTGGTTCCCGGATGGCTGCCTTGCAAGTGCAAAGGCTGGGGTTTGATCCCCAGTAACCACAAATAACAATGCTGAGTTTGGAGACTTAAGCCTACCAGCAATCAGTACCACATACCACAGTGCTAGGTGTGGTGGCTCACGCCTGAATTCCCAGGACTCAGGAGGCAGAGGCAGGAGGATTGCTGTGAATTTGAGGCTGAGCTCAGGGCCAGACTGAACTACAAAAGCGAGACCCTGTCTCAAAAAAAAAAAAGTATTTTTTGCCATCCACTTGGTATGTAGCTTGTTGTATATCTTAGTATGGACCAGGTTCTCAGTTTAATCTCCAAAAAAGAAAAACTCATTTTGTCACAGATGTGGGACAAAAAGATACATGCAGTAGATCCTACCATGTGTGTCTCCTGGAGACCCTTTGCTTGCCTCTGCAATTGCAGGTGACTAGATATTCAGATATTCATCTATCTTGGTTCTTCTATCATGTGAAGAAATCTTTCACTCACTTCACTTCACCCTGGACTGGCCTAAAAATAGTTTTTGTATTTTCTAACTACCCTGGGTGAGACCTGAGGGACATATTTAAGAATGGGTTTCAAGCCAAGTGTATATGGTGTATTTTTCTGACACCAACATTGGACCCCCAAAATAAAGCCATTGGTAGCTAGAGTAGAAAATAAGGGGATGATGGGAAGGAAGGTTTCGTCACATCATGACCCTTTCCATTCACCATCTTTTCCTTTTTTCTGCACCTGGGCCTTTTGCAGGAGAGATCTATATACAAGAGCCTGCCTCTAATGTGTAAGGTTTTACTGTGGACAGTCCACTCTCAGCTTCCTGAGTATCCCTGAGCGTCTAATAATAGGCCTACTCATCAGGCCCTGAACATACTTTCTGGGAAGTCAAGGGTCCCGGACTAATGAGAATATAAACTTGTAGGGCCTGGGGCTTTCTATTTCTCTTTACAATTCACAAACTTCTGTCCTATTTTTTTCTTTCAGTTTCTGAAAAACTCAAAAGTCATGCCAAGAACTTCCAGATGAAGAGGACCTTGCTAGACCTATAACTGGGATTAGCCACTCCTTGAGCGGCAAGAGGAAGTTGCAACTAATTCTCAGGATAAAAGTCAAAACAAGCCTGTTACTGTCAAAGGTGTAAAGAGGCCTCTGGCTTCCCCAAGTCAACCACAGGAGCACTTGTTATTAGAAGGAAGAGTTACTTCTTTGTTATTCAAACATACACCCCCACACACACACATCCTCTTCACCCTCCCTAATGAAAAACCTCAACAGATGGAGAGCCTGGGGTGCAAGATCCCTTTCACCCGGCCAGTTGGCTGGTGCCGACTGGTGAAAAAGGGGCTAGTATAGGTAATCGCTATCTTTTAATACTTCTTACAGATGGAAATCCGAAAAATCTTATTCAGCAAGGTGAGCAGCCTCTGGGGCCTGGGAAACCAATTTGGCAGACCTATCTTTGATAGGGAGTGGGCTTGGGGCTGTACCAAAGGGAATGTTCTCTTTCTGTATTATCTTTCCTTCTCTTGTTTGAAAACTTGTACAGAGAAATGGTACAAATGGATGGTTAACTTAATGATTCCATTGAAGGTGGATATTTCTCTGTCAGGGCCCAGGGTAAGACTGAAATCTGCAAACCAGGAGGCAGAATATATAGTTAATTGCGCTTTCTTACCTCCTTACCAGTGTGGGATTACTCTTTGGAGGCCTGTTCCGTAGCAGCTTCTGCAACCTCCTGGTTAGCCTTGCATTCTGGACTGGTTGCAAGGAACATTCTCCTGCTTAAATTATTCCTCACCCTGACTCCTGCTGTGCAGCAGGCTATTCCACTCTTCTGTGATTCATATTTGATTTACTGGACAGAACACCCAGGACAGCAGGTGGACAGCCACCCATTCCCTGTCGTCTCTAGAGAGTATATAACCTTCTTGACACCCCCTCCCCCTAAGGCAGGCCACAGTTGGGGGATAAAGAACTGGCCAAAGAGCCATTTCCTCTCTTAGGCAACCAAAGTAGATCTCCCAGAGACCAAAGCCCCAGCCAGCATGCTAGACCTATCCTCTTCTCCCCTCTGGGCGCCAGCCTGTGCTGCCTGCACATGGCCTCCCCAGCTGTTGAACCCGTGGAGAAACAGCGCACACACAATGGCATGCATGCTTTGGGCTTCTGGCTGCTCAGGGCACCCTTTACTCAGCGTGGAACAGGCAGGCCTGGAGCAACTTTGAGGCTTTTGTGTACTTCTCTTTGGCCCAGGAGCACTTCTCCAGGAGAAAGGCAGGCGCTAGGGTGGCGACTTCCTATCCCTGCCAAATTCCCCCTGCAGATACTGCTGCAGGTCCTCCCCACAGGGAGAGAGGATGGGACCCGGGACGCCTTTGGCAGGCAGCTCCCCTCCCCCATTCCTTTCTCTGCTTCTCGGAGACCCGGGAGGGAGGAGGCAGGCGCCTCTGCAGATAGAGCAGCTATTGTGACCTTCCCTCGCAGAGCGGGAACCCAGCTGAGTGTATGGGCTGGCCCTGGTGGGGGGAGGAGTTGCCTGTGTGCAAACCTTGCCTTCGGAGGACTGGCATTGGGAAATAAAGGTTTGCAACTCAGGCATTTGGGTCCTTGAGAGGGCATTCGGTTGTATTTAGACCCCGGCGCTTTCTAACACTAATTGTAGGCTCAAGAAGAGGGGAATTTATGGTGAAGGCCAAGGCGGCTTGTTTATAATTTATGAAGTTTTAAATGGTTGTGCCGCAGGCCGAGCTCTCGCCTGGGTGGGTGGCCGCGTGGGAGCATGCCCTCCAGGACTCACTGTTGCCCCTACCCGCGCTGGGAGCCACTGAGTGTACCCATCACATGACTCAGGCCAGTGACAGGAAGAGATTGCAGCCACTCTCAGAAGTCTCAGGAACCTCCAGAGGAGGGGGAAAGTTGCAGATTTGGTTCTACACTCCCACCTCGCCACACACCCTGGAAGGGAGGACCTGGGGGAGCTGTGGCTGCCTGGAGAGGGAGCCCCCAGCCTGGCACTTCTTGGAGCCTAAGTGTGAGAGGAAGCTGATGTCAGCCTGGCGAGACACCGTTTAAAGTCTAATCCATGAAACCCTAAGCCACAGATGACACTTGGGACTTTGCAGACACCCGCAGACTCAGCAGATACCACTGCGGTAACACACCGCGCTGGAAAACGCCTGGAGCCATGATGCATTATGTATTTTTATTATTATTTATGGTAGGAAGAGGAGATGAGGGAAAACTAGGCTGAATCTAAACAGCCTGACGATTCGTCTGTTTAATATTTAGCCAGTTAAGAAAGGTAGCTGTAATCCCTACAAGGCAACGAGATCTTTGATTCCCCTCCTAGCTTAAAAAATAATTTCATACAAGATGATTAGAAATTCTGTCTATGGATGCAAATTTCATAGAAAACAATGTAAAGCCTTGAAAGTGGGTAAAATATGTCTTCGATTGAAGTCATTTATTCTGTCAATACAGTTCTACAACATATATACTTTAAACCTGCTTAGATAAAGCGAAATTTAGCAAAAGAATATCCCCTCCTGCCCCCAGTCTAACATGCCATTTTAAAAACAGCACAAAAAAACAAGGAAACTATATGTGATTTTGACCCATCATTAGTGAAACACAAACATCAAAATAGAAACAGTTGTAGTTTCACCATAAGATAAGTTAAATTATTTCCACACAATAGGAATTTCACCTCTTGTCACCGAGGATGTAGTAGGAGTTGCATTATTTGTCAAACCAAATAGAGATGCGTGGGCTGACTTTGCTGAAATACAAAAGAATTGAAACTTATTTGAAGGGGTTTTCACAGTGTCCCCTCCCACAGAAGTGAGTGCAAGTCGTCTGCTCCTAGCTAGAGCCACACTACTATTTACAAAATGGTGATAAACCTTTGAAGACATTTTTGCCCGTTTTGTACAAAGAAACTGGAGTAAACAGTGTTTATGTGTATTGTGTTCCATTAGTGTGAAACCTTTATTACATAACATCATGGAGAACATTTGTTTTCTTTAGAAATGAACTACCCACCACTACAAAGGAAAAATTCATGACAGCATTTCCTAGAGAAACAGCTTAGGTTCCTGTCTCCAAATGATCATTCCTTTTTCCACACCTTAGCTCTTCATAAGCTCAATTCTTCTCATGAATTCTTTTGTGTTTTTTCTTTGATTGTCAGTTTTCTTTAGAAGTTTTTTTTTTTTTTTAATGCTGGAAAATGAGCTCTGGCCTCCCATAACAGTCGATTGTGTCTAGAGCGTGATAGAAATGGCCAGGCAGGCACTGCTTCGGCAAAGCCCTGTCTGCGGCATCCCATGGAGGACGATTCTAGGTTTATACCCTCAGACCACCCCCCCCCAGTTTCAATAGCTGGAATGTAAGCAAGTATCACCCCCAATGTCAATCTACGTTCTAGATTCCAAATAAATAAAATAGTGTTATTCAAAGGGCAAGCCTTTTTCTCGGCCTTCCATTGGGATTGTTCAAAAGATAAAAGCATCTTCTTTTAAGTGTGTGTGATTAACACAGATAGACTTCCAACTGAGAAAATTTTTTATTCTAAATATTTGTTCAAATAGTATCAGACAATTTGAAATCAATAAACTGTCAGTGGCAAGGGTTGTGGCTGTTGAGAAATGAATAAAGTGTGTCGTCCCATGCCACCGGGCTGCTTGATTCTACAATCATGAAGGACAATTTGTGGTCTTAATCCTTTACATCCACTACAAACACCAGCCACAGTTACAACTGTTCAAAACTACTCTCAACTAGATCAGACCAAGGGGACTAAAGAGGTGAAAGATCCCCCCCACCCCCAGGCCTGGGAGCGCGCTCTAAGCTCGGATGGAAAATTCTACAAATATACACATAAATACATTAAGAGGAGGATAAATAATCAGGGAAACGAAACAAATCGCTTCAAATAATAAATACAGATCTCTTAGTCCAATGCAATCCTTATAGGACAGGATGGGAAGGAGCATATAAATTAAGATCTCTGAAACTAAGCTAGATGTGGGACAGGCCCAGGACTCTCCAACTCCAGTCCTTCCACAGGGCGCAGGCCAATGGCTCGCAGACTTACCTTCGGGACACCATTACCAGACTAGAGTCCCCCGGTCCGCAGTACATGGCACTGTCAGGCTCGCAGGGGAGGTTCCTTGCGGCTGATTTAGGACGAGTCACCCAAGGAGGACACGCATGGAGGCGAGGGCCCCGGCCTCTGCTACTGGAGGAAACCTGGGAAGCAGGGGTCCAGGCCAGAGCCGGGAGGGGGTCCCCGACTGCCCCACGGGCCTGCCCGCCACCCTCATACTGAAGCAAAGAAGGTAATTATGCCGCAAAGTTCGGCCCTCGGCGATTGCTACAGATGTGTCAGTTTGGGGGCCTCGGGCAGGCGTCCCTGAGAAGAGTGGTGGGCTGAAAGATCTGTGTAGGTGGGATGGGGGTCGCAAGGTCCGTGGTGGTGGTTTCCAGGAATTTGAGCGGCGCAACTGTAGTCCACGCTGGCGGAAGACGGGTGCGAGAGGTGGCCCAGGTTGAAGACAGGCCCGGAGGCGGGCGCCATGGAGTCGACGAAGTTGCCACCCACGTACACCGGGCTGCCCTGCAGGTTGGCGCTGGCAAAGCCGCCGCCGTTACTCGCCATGGGGTGGGGCTCGAACTCGGGCGCCGCGTAGCGCTTCTGCTGTGGCAGGCAGCTGCTGAGTGGCGCCGTGTAGGCGGCCAGGCCGTACATATTGGGCTGCGATTTTGCGAAAGCCGGCGGCGAGGGTGCATCGTAGGCCAGCCCCGGCACCGGCGGCAGCTGCCCCGAGTAGGCCACGTGGCCCGCGGCGCCGCCGAGCGGCGGGCTGCGCTCTGGGGACTGGCCGGCTGGAGAGTGCAGGATGCCCTTGGCCTTCTGGTCCTTCTTGTACTTCATGCGCCTGTTCTGGAACCAGATCTTGATTTGGCGTTCGGTGAGATTCAGTAGGTTGGCCATCTCCACGCGGCGCGGGCGGCACAAGTAGCGGTTGAAGTGAAATTCCTTTTCCAACTCCACCAGCTGCGCACTGGTGTAGGCCGTGCGCACCCGCTTGGACGCTGGGCCTGGGGGACTCTTGTCCTCGCAGCTCTCTCCTGGGCAGGGAGGGAGAGAGAGAGAGGGGGCGCTGAGGGAGGGCGCAGAGAACCCCAGGAATGAAAAGGAGTGCTTCCCTGGCTCTACTGGCCTCTACCCTCTCTCACCTCCAAGCCTAGCTGTGTGAGAAAGGGGCATTCCAGCTGAGAGTCCAAGGGAAAACTCGCACCCCCTTCCCCAGCTACCTGTCAGTTGCACCTGAAACCTGCATCTGCCTTCTCAAGTGCTGTTCACTCTGCCCTCCCTCCCCCTGCATCTCAGCCCATCATCTCATCTCAACCGGAAGGCCAGGAAGCACTTTAATGAGAGAGCGGAGCAGCTGGTAATGCCTCTGCTCCTCCATCAAAGAAGGGCCAGACCTCTCTCAGAACCCTCCTCCTAGCTCTGCTCCTGAGGATGTGAGCAGCTTGCCGGCCCAGCTTAGGTGCTGGATTGGGGCAAAGAACCTACCCAGTAAAGAATGGTGAGGATCTCACCCCTCACTCCATCCAGCTGCACCCAGGGTGGGGAGGTGAGAAACCCAGAAATATTGCCTTAGCATTTCCAGGGTCCCAAGGCTAGGCTGGAAGCACTCGGAGTATGGAGTGCTGGTGCAACGGCCACAACTGGGCTCCACCACCCCTGCCACCTCTCAGCTGCTTGTCCACTCCCTCACTGGGAAGACAAATGGATTTCTCCTGGGAGGGAGGGCCTGAGCCTGAGCTGAGGAGGAAGGGAGGGGCGGGAGAAGGAGCTAGCAGGCTGGAAGACACTGTTCCCCTAGGAGGAGCGGCCCGAGAGCCTCAGGCCAACCAGAGACCTGATAACAAGCCACATCCCAAGCCTCAAACTAGCCCCGGCCCTGGAAACATGTGCATCTCTCTGAAAATAAACTGCAGCTGAAAATACAAGGCCAAAAGAGTGTTAGGAGCCCAGCAGTCTGAGCAGACAGGAGGAGGAGTGTCAGCTCCGGTGATACCCATCTTCTTCTGTATGCCCTGGACGAACCTACAGAAGATCTTCTCAACCCGAGGGTCTTCCCTTGCACAGCGAGAAAACCCAGGGTGATCCTGTTTCCCAGAACTTCCTCTCCACCTTTGATATGCACCTCCCTCTTACGGATATACTCATGATAGCCAACACGCCCTGATGTCAGACTAGGTGGACTCAAGTACACCACCTTGCAGTTTTGTCAACTTGGGCAAGTTGCATATCTATAAAATGAGGCTGTTTCTCAGACCTACCTCAAAGTGTTCTTTTAAAAACTTAGAAAATGCTTGTAAATTACTTAGCATGATTCTTCACAGAGCACTCCTTAGACTTTAGTATTTATTGATTTACGTGACAATCACCTGTGCTTGAGATCTCTGTCTCCAAATTTTATTCTTTTCCTTTTTCCCTTTTCCTGTTTTCTTTTCTTTTTTTAAAGACAGAGTCTTACTATGCTGCTTAAGCTGGCTGGCTTTGAACTCCTGGGCTCAAGCATTCCCCCTGCCTCAGTCTCCCCAGTATACCACTGTACCTAACTCTGTGCTCAATTTCTAAAGGGCTGTTGGGTTGAAGAGAGAGTTGAATTATAACCAGCAGCCCAGAAAAGCAGATAATAGTCAGTATAGTGAAGAACTTTCTATTAATAAACATGAGATCTGTTCATCAGTGACACCAGCAATCTGGAGTGAAAGTGAGCATTCTATTCCCAAAGGCTAAGACTCCAATCAAAGTAAATAAAAAGGAAAGATATCTCTGCAAGAGTAGGAGTCTGGACATATGTCATTGAAGGTTGTTCTTAGAGCCCTAAGTCCCTTGGTTCCTGGGTGAATGGGCTTCCTGGGTCCAGTCTATAGGAAACTTGGTCCAGGAATGACCCCCTCAGACAGCTACCTGCAGTGGCACAGCTGTTCTTCTGCTTGGAGTTCTGTCGGGACTCTTTCATCCAGGGGAAGATCTGCTTGCTGATGGTGGCTGAGGAATTGGAAGCATTGGGCCCACCCTTGGCCTTCTTGGCAGGCACGCCACCTCCAGGATTGGTAGGTGAGGATGGGGGCAGAGTGGGTGGTGGAGGAGGGGGCTGTGGTGGCTGCTGCTCTGAGTTCAGACCAGGAGGCTGGCTGCCACCACCCCCACCCTGGCTGTTCCCAGTGCCAGGTCTCATGCAACTGCCATTGAGTTCAGCCCCCTTGTGGGCTGGGGCTCGCAGAGGTGCAGAGCTCTGGATGGAGCAGGCAGAACCTGGGTAATCAGTGTCCAGGGAGTTGGCTGCAGCAGGGGGTGGGTAGGGCTGATGGGGAGTGCCATAGCCATAGGTGTCAGTGGCCTTGCTGTAGCTATAGCCTCCGAAGAGTCCTGGGTTTTCATAGTATGCAGCCTTTTGCATTGTGTACTCAGGAAGTTCCAGGGCCTGCTGACCCTGTTCAAATAACATTGACTACCACTGGGTCCTTCACCACCACTTCCAGTGTCTGCTGAATCCTGAGACAGCTGGGCCAGCCCCCAGGCTCCAGGTGACCTGCCAAGAAGAAAAGTGAGAGGCCCCAAAGGGACTGTTATTGGCAAGATCAGTCAATGTAGAAGGACTAGCCCAGGCTCTCTGCTTCCCACTCACCTCCTAATGAGGGGGGAATGCCTAAGAGTCTTCATCTGGAATTTTACAGAATTCAACTTATTTGAACTCTTGGAATGGTCAGAAGGAATTTCTCCTAAGTATAGGAAAAGACCTTCCCTTCTCTGTAGATCAACTCTATCTTATGGAAAGAACTTTCTCCTACCCACCCCCATCAGTTTTCTTTTTCTAAAGTTGTCAATTTAGCTTTTGAACTTGCAGAAAAAAAACACTTAAGTCCTCATACATTTTATTGGCTGATTCTTCCCCTAAATTGGGAGGGGAAGGACTGTGTCTTACTCATCTAATATATTCCAAACATCCATTACAATGACTTGCATGTAGCAAATGTAATAAATGGTTGTTGAATGAATTGATTAATGGATTAATCTTTGGGTAATCCCAGTGTTTTTGTTTTTTTTTTTTTGGTGCTGGAAATAGAACTCAAGACATTCTGCATGCTAGGTGGATACTCTTATCACTGAGATATATCCTTAACCCATAATTCCAGTATTTGAACTGGCAAAAAAAAAAAGCAGTATAACATACTCAAAACTGTCAAAGCTCCCAAAAAGAAAGTTTCTCCCCCACCTGGTTTCAAAATTACAGCGTCATTCATGAAGACCCAGATATCCTCTTTTCGATGACAGGATAAGAATCCACCCAGTTAGTTCTGTGGGTCAGCACTGTGAAATCTACAAAGCAGAAAACTAAGAGATTAAAAAAACATAGAGAGGACTTAAAAACCCTAGACTTATCTTGCTACTAAAAATGTTTTTCTTTCCATCTACATTTCTCCATAGCCTTAACTTCGTCCCCTCACTCTTTCGAAGGTATACCACTGGAAATAGGTAAAGAGATTTACAGTTTGAAATTCACGCAATATGAGGGGATAAAGAACGCTTTACATTATAATTTTTTTTCATTTTTACCCTGGATCTATTACATAAGTAGATGTAATGTATTATTGACCTCTCTGGTCATGTATTCCACCCCACCTTCACCCAGGCCAGCCAATGAGAGAATCTCCCTTGACATGATGAATGGATCTAGAATTAGAAAAAGAAGCTCAAAAAAATTCTATCCCTTTTGTATCCTCTGATTCCTGACAGGAGTTCTTCTCCACCTCCCTCCCTTCTTCTGAAAGGCTCCCAGGAGTTAAAGTATAACTAATACCATTCAATCACTTTTGTCTGTTTGATAAAGAAAACTCACAGGTCAGCTCCCTGATCTTAATTCTTGATCTCATCTTTCAGGCAACTTTCCTTTCCACAATCTCTCTCTACCTTGGTGGTCATCACAATGGACCATATTCTGTGGACAGCTAATGTATCGACCACAGGTACCCAAATCACTCCTCCGTGCTCTTAGTTTTCTATCAAGCTTCATCAAAGAGCCAAATCGATTCATAACATTCTTCAACTAGCTTTTGTTTGGTACTATTGCTACCCATTTTGTTTTAGACTACAAATGAATATGCCATATATCTTTATGAGAGAAAGACTTTTAAAAGATATTATAATATCAAGATGTTATATGGTAGAAATTGTTTCGACTGTATTCATAAATGTGTGCAGCAAGGCCCTCTTCCTAACAGCGCTAGACCAGTTCTTTCAATTAATTTTCTGTATCATTTTCTGACTGTTGAAGTTATGGAATAGCAAATGGACAGCTAAATTTTCATCTTATGGGCAATATTTACATGTGTTTGCCCCAGGCAAAGGACCTGCCACTCTGGGTTATTTATGTTTCAGCAGTTTTCTGGGATCCTGCCTCCAGCCCTAAGCCTCTGCTCATCTACAAATGTTCACTACAGACACCAGAACTTTCTGTTGCTTCTGTCACTCCACTGACAACTGTGGAAGCAAAACATACCCCTCCTGTCTCCCAAGTTGATCAAGTTTATCTTGATAGAGGAACCAGTCACATTCAGAGATTCACGAAATAAACAGGTTTATGGGACACACACACACACACACACACACACACACACACACACACACTATCATTTTCCTAGAAAAAGCTCTGCATGGAGACTTCAAAAGTTGTATACATACTGAGCAGTGTTTGAGTGACCAGTCTGCTCTACCGCCTGTTTGCACTATCTTACGGAATTACTAGGCCTACTTAATGATGATCCACTATCTTAATACCCATTTCCCCACAAGCAAAGGTCACAGCTGCATTGTCCTCAACTGGAAAGGTCTTGACAAATCCCCCAAAGTACAGTGCCACTAAGAGACCCCTTCTCCTAAAAGCAAAACCTAAGAATATTGTTATTAGACTTTTTTTTAAAAAGGGGGCTTCTTTCCAGAAATCCCTACTCCTTGTGAACTCTGCTTGAACCTAAAAAGCAGGAACGGGTCATAAATCACTCGGACAATGGTCAACTGTTCATGGCTCATCTTTTCGATCACCCCCCCCAGGCTTTCTTTTCTAGCCCTTTGGTACCTTTGCTCTTTTGGGTTCCAAGACCCAACCAAATGCCTTGAGGGGAAGGTAAGCCCTTAGTGGGGGAGGGGTGGTTGAGGCGCAGCAGCCCCCCATCTTTGGTGGTCCTTTCTTCTGCCTCCTCCTCCTTTCTATCAAACCTTAGCCCAGGGACTGGGATCATTCGGCCACCTCAAACCCCTCCTGAGCCATCCCCTACCCCTTTTGGGGAAAGGACACCAAATGAGTCTGGCTAGTCCTCTCTCTAAGTCCCTGGAAGTCGAAGATAGCTCAGAGACCAACCATAGGCCCCAAAGAGGGGACCGAAGGATCTCCAGCCGGAAGGAAGGGGTGCTCTGAGCCGCCATCTACAGCTTCCATGCTTCCTGGCCATGCTGGCTAGCCGTGACTCCGAAGCGGCTGAGCCCCGATACTTGCTCACTGCACTTAATTCTGACCAGGATCAATACCTAATATGATACCGAATAAATAAAAGGCGCTCACAGCGGCCAGGGGATGGGGTTATTAAGCAGCTGGAGCTCTCACGGTGCATATCAATGCACCTGTCATTGTGGTTTGTAACAAAATTTATGACTGCAACCAAGGCGGCAGTAAACGCTTCAGTAAGGAATGAAAAGAAAAACAATTCCCAAGGCCCGGCACTTTTCAGAAATGGAAAGCAGGCTCCGCGTAGGAGGGAACGCAGAAAAGAATTCCCTACTCCGCACTTTCCTCTCTGTCGCGCACCCTCAAGCAGCAGGATTATATAGAGCCGGTGCAGGGTTCCGCAAGCAACTCTACTCGGCATTGGCAGCCAAATGTGGGACTGGACACACAGCCTCGCCCAAGACCGAAGACCTAAGATCTAAGACCAAAGACCCGCTGCCTGCCGGGCCTCGGACGCTGGGAAGGCTCCAAGGACGGGAGGAGGTCTTCTGCGGCCGGCCGTGGGAAGGCCAGGGCGGGGTGCAAAGGGAGGAGGCGGCAGTCTGGCTGTGTCTAGCACCGTGATGGTAGTAAATCTTGGACAGTACGGTCAGTTGTGCAAGTTGAAAGAAAAGGGGGAGGCGATTGAGCGCTGGTTTCATCAGATTTTCTCAAAAATTTCTAAGGTTCTAGTTGGTCTCTTCTTTTCTCCCTGCTTTGTCTAATCTAGTGCCGAAGAAGCCCACGGATGTCCTCCTTGCGGCCAAGGATCTCGCTGGGCATGGAGAAATCTCCTCTCTCTGATGGCTTTGCTACTTGAGGTTTTGAAAACTACTTTTTTGGGGGTTTGCGTCTAAGAGGGTTTATTCACATCTTGCCTGAGTTCCCCTTGTGTCCGCCTGAGACTCTGCCCCTGTGGGAAGCTCTGGGCATGTGTTCAAAATTACTCTTATTTAGCCCAGATAGCTCAATACTGTAATACCCCCTGTATTTAAGGAACTGGGCTCACTCCCATTAAAGCACCATAAATTTGAAGACCGATGATCAGTTATCATGTAACAGGCAGCAGTTCACACTGAGGTGATCCACTTCAAAGCTGCCCTTTGTTTTATGTCTTTATGTATGAATCCCGAGATGGCTACCTTTAGTTGCAGGGAAAATGGAAATGTACTGGACATTATTTTTAAAAATCACCCCCACTCACCACAATTTTATATATGTGTTTTCTTGAATTTTGTCTCTAACTCTTTTTGTAGGCTCTTCGGTTTCTTTTGATTACTGTGTGGAGGCAGATCTGGAACAAAATGGAAAACTCAATAGCAGCGGATTCTTTTCTTACAAACACACATCGAGAAGCTTTGCACCCTTTCAGGGTGTGATTATTGTATATAGTGCCACAGCCGACCCAGATGCTTCTTCCCAGCAGAAAGAAGAATCTCTGACTTCTAGGGAGCCAGAGACTTTAAATACCAAAATCTTTGACAGGACAGGGACAGCGAGGTCCAGAGGACAGTGCTGGGCCCTCTGGCCAGTTTGTGAGCCAGAAGGTCCAGGAGTCCAGGGAAAGCAACCCCAACAAGCTCCAGAAGCTCCTCGTCCCAAGCCTGGGCTATGCAAGATTCAGGTGGGAGAAAGGCTGAAGTTTAGGACAACTGGGAACAGGCATGGAGGCACTTGGGAGAATTCTAGTCACAGGCTACACAGCAAAAAGGGTGCCTCATGCTATCTCCTGGTTGGCACATGTCACAATCTTAGATGGTTTCCTCTGAGTTTATCCAAGGTAGCGGCCACCATACTTTTGGCATAGGCTGCCCACTCCTGCCTCAGGACTAGGCTGCAAACCACCAAAGAAATAAGCATCTTTTCCACCTCCACCGGCAAACACAGACCAAGCTGCCCACCATTGCTGCTGCTAGCCAAGGCTGGCAGCTGGTCAGGTGGAAGGAGAAACACAGTCTCCTCTTGCATCTGCCCTGTGCAATTTGTCGACTCAGTAGTTTGCAAACACTAAACTGCACCCAGCAAAGCCCCACACAAAGCGTTCCGGGCGCTTCTAAAGACCAGAGCGGGGCAGCCATAAGCCTTTGAAGTGACCTTTGGCTCCCGCTGCAATAACTCACCCCTTAATGAACACCCAACGGAAGCGCCTCGGAGAGATCTCAGGACGGTAGGGCTCCTAACTTCAAGCCCTGGCTTCAGCTTCCCAGACGACCTGGGCCCAGGGGGGCTTGCCACTCAACAGCTCCCTTCCCCATCCCCCAGCCGGCTCCCCACCCCTCAGCCGCTTCATTGGGACCAGCCTCGAGGGTGGTGCGACGAAGGAGGCACCAGGTAGAAGGGCTCTGAAGCCTTTGGTTCCAAAGCCGCTCGATATAATACATTCACGTGGGCAGATGTCGACTTTTTTGCCTTTTGATTTTTATTTATTTTTAGAAATGGGTTCTTTAGAAGTAAGAGTGTCCCCTCAGAAAACGAGCTAGGTGGGAGGCCACCTAGGTCTGAGATCCCCCAGTGCCTCTAGCTAAATTTTGTTTCCAGCTGCGGAGGAACAGGGGTAAGTTTGCATCTGGATGTTCTGGGATGAGTGGTGTGCTCTCAGCTCTGGGCACAGAAGGCTTGGGAAGGGAAAAGAAAAAGGACTCCAAGCTGCCCAAAGTTATGCCCCAGAAGGACCCCCCCCATACCCTCCTATACACACCAACTGCCCAGCACTGGTCCAACTTTGGCCTCTTGTGTATCCCAGTTCACAGGCTTAACCCCAGCTCTGGTGTAATATTCCTTCCACAGGCAGAAGCTGGGTGAGCAGGAGGGAGCCCAGTCTGAGAACTATCAACAAAGAGCTGGTTCCAGGCAGCCCCTGGCCCCACAGCCCACCCCACCCTCACCAGCACCCCGGGAAAACTCTTTAGAATAGGGCCAGCTTGGAGCCTTGGTGGGGATTATTGAAATTTTCAGGGAAGTTATAAGTGAGTGCTCCATGGGGCCAAATGAAATGCTGCTCGCAGTAATTGGATTCAGCTGACTAAGCTGGCAGGCGCGCAGCTCTAAGGCAGTGAGCAAAGAAAAATGTCCACCGACTTTAAGTTCTGATGGAACCAAGCTCAGCGATTGACAAAACAACTTTACTGCTCTCTTTGATAGCAAGGCCCCTGGAAACAAGCTCACTTCCCTCTGGGTCCTGTCCCAACCAAAGCTTAGGAGCACCCCTCACATTCTGAGGTCCATCCCCATGGAGGTCCAGGCCCACCCTGGGAGCCTCCGGTGAGTGTGGATTTGCTTAGGTTCACAGAGCCACTCAATCTGACCTTGGCAGCAAAAGACCCACCCTGGGCTGTCTGCTTCTCCTCCAGGCAGGACCCAAGGGGAACAAGTAAACAAAAGGGTCGGTGTGATGTGGGGACCAGTACATGATTTAGCCTTCATTCAGGGTTCTTTGGGTGAGAAGGATCCAGAAACATTAAACCTTTTTCTCTGTGAAACCTTTTTTTTTTTTTTATTGCAGCAACACCCTAAATAGGTGAGGAGAAGTGTGGAGAAGTCTCCCAAACTCTGAAGGGTAGTTTAGGAGTTCTTTTGAATTGGGGAGGTGGAGTGAAGACCGGTAGCATTTTAATACCCAAGGAAAAAAAATAACTAAGTAAACGCAAGAGGTAAAGGCCAATGTGTGGAGCTGGCTCCAGAACAATGCAAAGAGCTGGCTGGCCACCGAATTTATTTTAAGTACATATAAATCAACGTGCCTGTACCCAGCCCAGCAGCCCAAGACACAGAATTAATACGATGCTCCATCTTACTTTGGCAATGACAGTGTAAAAAAAAAAAGGTTTTTTTATTCATTTCATTTTTAGCCCATACACATAACTGCACACTTACCCCCAAAAATACTAACTCCACCCCTAACCCTCTCACTGGACCCCCTCCTCAAACTGCCACCAACACCCGCACGCAATCCTGCCACCGGCCACCCTCCAAGCCTGGCAAGGTAGTGTCCTCCTAACCTTTTGGTAGGCGGGGAACGTCCCCACAAAGCGCACCTCTTTACGATTAATCACAGTGCTCCTCGATGTGTATGTAGAAGTATATCTGAGTCTACGCGGGCTGCCTCACCAATTGGCAATAATCAAGATCACAGATTACACAAAATAAATCATATTTAGTATCCCACTCAGGGCAACAAGCAGCCTCGTGCCCAAAGATTTCCATTTTATCATGCAATTGCTTACCTGGATCCCAATTTATCATAAAGCTCGTGTCCTCGGCCTCAGAGTGGGCGCCGGTGGGGGGCAGAGCTAGCCTTCCCCCTTTGTCTGCAGACAACACCGTCCCAACCCTGGTCTTGCGCGCTCGAAGACACGGCCATATACCCCGAGCACACGGAATTCCCGGTAGAACGGAACCAGGCTGAGGTTCAACTACCAATAAACGCAGGAGGAACGAGTTCGTAGTCCCCGAGCTGGCTTCGGCTGCGCTGCCGTGCGCAGGTCGGTCCGCCCGCCCGCCGGTCGCTCCCTGGCCCACAGCGGCAGCCACTCGCGCCCCCACCCACTCCTGGGTTTCTGCCCAGCCCTCCCAGGCCCCCCAAAGCTCGGGGTTTGTTTTGCTTTCGGAACGTGGGTGTTTCTGGATTTGGAGAGAGCCCCGGAAACCCCCTCATAGTGGGGAAATACAGACGCTGCCTTCAAATGCAAGCATATTTGTTCACGTGACCCCGAGGAAAGATTGTACTGATTGAGGCTGAAACTTTCACGCCATCCAGCCCCGGAGCGCAGCCAGGCCTGGGGGCTGGGAGGAGGGTGCGGGAAGTGTGGGACCCGGGCGCCCTCCCGGGAGCAGCCACGGGTGGGTGTGGGAACGAAGGAAAGCCTCTGTCTCGCAGCCTGCGATCTAACGAGCTGCAACCAGGACGCTGGAAATGGGAAGAGGGCTTGAAGAGTCCTCGCAAGGACTTCGGACCCTGGCCAGCCTTCTGCCACACTGGTCAGGGGATTCAAGACTTTAGAGGATGCTTCTAAGGGGAATCTCTGGAGAGGGTTGTGAAACGGAAGCAAGATAGGGTTCCCTTTGATACCTGGCAAACCCGATACTGCGCATCCCCATGTACAGGGTGAGGCTCCTTCCCCATCGCCTGGAAGGACACCCCAGCCCTCCCCACCAGCAATACAGTTTAATTGTGGCACCATGCAAGATCTGAGTTGAAGTGGGAGCAGCTGGCGCTCATCCTTGGCCAGTCACCCCGGGAACCCAGCCACTACTTGGGGCTTGGCTGGGTCCTGAGGCTCTGCAGGCAAGCTGCCTTTCTTAGCAGGAAAGGGAGTCTAGCAGCCAGTCAGGCCCTTTTCCAAGCCCTTGTGTATCCCCCCCCCCCACCAGGGCCTTTGAGGCCTGGAGCTTCCTAGGCACTGAGCTGCTGCTGTGGTGATGTGAGCAGCATCAGATCCGTGTGATGCCAGTGGATCCCACAGGCCCAGAGGCAGCCTGACTGCAGTTTCCCCGCTTGCTTCGGCGCCTCTAGAAAGGCGAGGAAGCCAGCAGAATCAGTCCTGTCCGGGCTTACCTGGGGGGACAAGGAAACGTCTATTGTCGAAATATTAAATCGGGACCGGATCACAACATTGTCCAAGTGGTTGAGTGAGATTCACGGTCTGACTCTGCACACGGGAAGAGGAGTGAAGTACTTGTGGGCCAGGGCCGGCCTCCATCTCCTGGCTTGTATCGAGCTCCCCTCGGACTCCACCAGCCCCGGCCATACCCTGTAATCCAGCACTAGGAAAACTCCGAACCCCATCCCAGAGGTCCGACTTCAGCATCAGCTCTGCTACTTGGACAGCACTGGACACAGAGGGAGCTGATGCCCTGTCACTGCTTGCCCAAAAGATAGCAAGGGAAAAGGAATAAGTCCTCCACATCCCCCACTCCAGAAGTGTGGAGAAATCCTGGAGGACCTGTCGTGGGATTGCCAAGCCTCTCCTTTTGTTCAGTTGTCCCGACCAGGGCAGAGGCTCACTGGTGTCTCTCCCAGCCAGTCCTCGGACCATGGGTGCCCCACTGCACCCTCACCCTCAGACCCCTCCCCCAAGCCTCCAGCCAAGGGCCCAGGCTGTGGCCCGAGGCAAGTGTTAATCCCCAGCCAACGAGGGGGGCTGCTTTGCGGGAATTTGTCTCCAGGAAAGGATCTAAGCCTTCTTCAATCGGAGCATATGTTCATAGAGCAATAAACCGGAAAGATTTACAGTCCTCGCCCGGCCCCCAACAGCCTCACACCCTTTCAGGAATTACTTACGATGATTTATCGCACCAACCCGGGCAATTGTCACACTGATAAAATAGCCCAGGCTGGTGCCCGCCAAGCTCGGGCCTTGGGAGGCTGTTGGCTACCGGGCTGCCAGTGGGGCTGGGGAAGCTTTTTGAGGGTTCCTCTCTTGGCCTACAAGGGAATGTCTGGGTGGGTTGAAGTGAGTGGGGGTGGGAGGAGAGGCGATTCTCATTGAGAAAAATGCAAGCAGCTCAGAGAAACGGCCCGAATCTGTGCCTGAGTCACTTGCTAAGCACATAAACATTTGTCATCTTTGAATAATTGAATTAATGTGTTATTGTTTGAATGTATAATTCATAACGGAGGAAACTTTGTTTCTGTCCTGACGGGGAATATACACCGACCAAAAATGAAATGAAAACACACAATCCCAAAACACCCGCTGTAGAAAGCCAGCCCCAACTCGGCAGGCAGTGTCATCCTCAAAGCCCGTGGAGGCCACTCGCAGGGATAGAGAAGGAGCAAAGGAAGAGGCCGTTTAGGTCGTCCGGGCACGGGGTCCGGAGCTGTGAGCAGGAAAGAGAAGGGCTGCTGCTACCCCCAGCCCGGGTCCAGGCCAGCTAGGGTGGGTGGGGCAACAGCAGCCGAGCTGAGCGGCTTTCAGGACTCCAGCCGGTAAAAGGAGCTGAAACGCAGCGCTGCAGCCCGCAGTTGCCGGCCTCCCCTGCAGACGCTGCTCCCCGAGGCTCCCCGCACCTCCGGCTCTCCCACTAGGGGCCGCAGGGATGCCGCCTTCCTCTTGCTTTTATTTTTTAGCTCTTCCAAAAATAAAAATAAGATACAAAAATAAGAAGGAAAGAGGGAGACACTTCCTGAGATAACAGAAGCAGCAGAGCTTGGGCGGGGAGGGAGGAGAAAGGGAGAAGCAATTCGGAAATCATTATCTGTTGGTTAAAACCTGCCTGGGGTAAAATTTCAACCTGATTTTATAGCCTTCTATTATGACGCAAGAAAAAATTTACGACCCTCGTTTGAAAAGAGGGCCAGGGCCTTTTCTCGCTGGTTTAAGAATAGGCGGCAGATGCCGTGACAGCGACCATTGTTCCCGGTAGACACAGGCGACCGGGCAACCTCAGCCCGCGTGCGCCAGGCGTGTCCCCAGCCGGGCCGGTTTTTTTTTTTTTTTTTACAACTCCTGTTGTCTAGGAGCAGGCTGCGCGCACCGAGCCCCTCACTCCTCGAACCCGAGCCCCTCGCACACCCCATCCTCACGCACACACCCTCCCTCTCTTTCTGCCCCTCTCACACTCGGGCGCTCGCAGTAATTCTTCATAAGTGCAAAGCTTTGCTGAACCAAAGGTCACCATCCAAGCCACTAACAACTTCTCACCGACGCGCGGTTCCAAATCGGGAAGGAAAGGGGGAACTATTTGTCATCGACCCTGACAGCTAAGTTCGTTAAGGATTTAAATCTGATGAAATAAAAAGTCGCCAAAATATTTACCTGCCGGCCGCTCCCCGCGCCCGCCGCCGGGGGCCGGGGTGGAGGCCGGGGCGCCGCGCGGCCCCCCTCGGCGGGCGGGCGAAATTCTCGGGATCCCTGCACTTTCCAAGTCGGAGAGAGCCCTTTGCGTGGCAGATTAATGACGACTCCTTGTTTCTTAAGGGACGTGCTGAATTAATTATTTCGCCAATCACGTGGTCGGGACTTGTAGAAATCTATTCTTATCATCTTCCTCGCACTTTGAAAATTCTCCGGGTTATGAGAGGCCCTCCTCCCCCGGCTGCCGGAGAGCCCCGGCCGCCCAGCCCGGCGCGGGGGGCAGGGAGGGCTCCCCAACATGGCGGGCGGCGCAGGCGGGCGGGAAGCACGGCTGCCTGCCTGCGCTGCACTCCGCCGGCTCCGCGCAGGACTCGCCTTCTCCTCTTCCCTGCCCGCGATTCAATACACACCGCGGTATTGATGTATTGGTGGGCACAGGAGGAGCCATTAACCAGAAGACGAGCAGAGGACAATCATAAAATGTGTCTGAATATTTAAACTTCTGTCTGCGCACTTATAAATACACATGTCCACGCGTCTGGAGCGAGCCCTTCCATATATTAAGGACACATGTCTGATTTTATGCATTCTACTCATTTCCTGTCTTGAGCAAACCCCCCATCTATTTTGGAACTCCTGTCTTGGCCCCCCTCTTCAAGGCTGAGGCCAATATGAGAAAAAAAAAGTCCTCGAGATAAAAATAGTGCAGGATACTTTTTATAGTGGGGAGTGTTTATTGTTGTCTGAGAGGCGGAGGGGTGCAGGAAAGGGGGCAGGTGTTAGAGGACCCTGTGGAGCTAAGTAGCATAGAAAAAGCAGGAACCCAAGATCGGTGGCCAGGCAGGGTCAGGTCAGAGCTGCCACCAGCCAGCCTCAGCTCGGCCTAGAACCAGCACTCTCCGCCAGCGTCCTGCTGGAGGGGGAAGGTTTATCCTAGGGCAAACCACCAAGACCTCCCTTGAGGGCTCTTGACTGAAGGGGTCTAGGGCTGGACAGGGCCAAGCAGAAAGCCAATATAGCCCGTTGTTAGCCCATGAAGTTACCTCTGTTTATCTCAACCGATAATGCCCACCGTCTAAAGCCTGAACCCGACTCCAGGTCTCCCAATGCTCACAGAACCTAGTAGCCAGGTCGGGTATGTGTGTGTATACGGGAAAGGAGGTGCTAATAGAATTGCTAAGCCTTGCATGAGTTTAAGCTTCAGACCCTAGGCACCAAATAAATCGGTAACTAATTTATTGTAGAAAATAACAAAGAATTTTTTGTCAAGGCACCAAACAGGAGGGAGATTTTACTACACTTTTTTATTATTTCAAATATAGATCAAAGAATTACATCAAAACTACAGGCAACAATTAGTATAAATAATACTTTAATCAGTGGCAGCAAATCATTGGTCAATTCTATTAAAAAAGCATCTCAAGTGAACAGACTACGGGGCTGACTGACAATGTCATCTCACAACAAAAGGCTGCAGTGGACAAAGTGAGATGGGGGTTGGAGGAGCATGTCCTCTGCAAACATTTCACCCCCTCCCCAGCCAGGACCCCAACACAGGCTTTAAGAAAACACCACCACCAAATTAAACACTGCTGGCTCATATTTGGGGGAACAAACTGGAAACAAATAATAGCAAATGGGGACTGGGCCCTTCCCTCATTTAGCTTTCTGAAGAGTGCGTTCCCAGATGGAAACTCATTTCTGTCCCTGCCTGAGGTGGTTGCAGGGCCCTGTCACTGGCTTGGCCCATTTCTGAGGGCCCAAATGGATACTAGGGTACAAGAGGGACATCAGGGTTGGAGATCCCCTCTGGGCCAACCAGGCTCCATTAACATTTCAAAAGACAATCCCAAACTGAGAGGGAGAGCTCAGACTTATAAACAAAGAAGTTGTTTCTCAAATCAAAAAAGTTACTTTCCTAAGTAGTGGGACTGTGTTTGAGAAGGAGCTGGGGTTCTGCCCTGGAAAACATACTTCTCTCTAGGTTTTGCTTTGGGGCAGGAGTGAAAGCAGGTTAGCAGTGTGGTATTTGATCTGAACCTGGGTGAGGAACCAGAACTTCTCATGAGAGAGAAAAGTCCATGTAATAATCTCCATAATATCTATGTAGTTAGATGTTATAAAAATACACTTCTTCCCTCTCCCAAAGAGAAGCTCCAATGCGTGCAGATTTGGGTTTTAGGAAAGAATCTTAGCAACTTCCCAAGTTGCCTAAAGACAGCGGCTCTTTTCAAATGCTAGCTCCATCCAGAGAATGCTCTCCATGTTACAGGGGGGAGAAAAGAAGAGAAGGGTAGTTAAGAGTCCAAAAGGTTAAGGGTTTAGAGGTCAGTCCTCCCGGCTGAAATACAGCTAATCGAACAGAAAATT
Source organism: Petromus typicus (assembly GCA_004026965.1). Taxonomy (NCBI): domain Eukaryota; kingdom Metazoa; phylum Chordata; class Mammalia; order Rodentia; family Petromuridae; genus Petromus; species Petromus typicus. The sequence continues at coordinate 62,916 of PVIR01000969.1, forward strand.
TGTCCTCTGGATGAACCTGATTCTGTAATTTAGCCGAACTTCAGTAAAATCCCTTTTCAGCTTCTCAACGTGAGGGCGTCAGAAAAAAGACATCTTGACTATGTATGAACTCTGTGCTTTTTGTCATAGAAACAATGATGTGAATAATGCAGGAATATCCATCTTTAATATCCCGACGTGGCCATATTCAAGTATTGCCATGTGCAAGTCTGAGAGCCAGGCTCATCCCAAGGAGAAACAAAGAGCTATCCCCAGGGTCTAATACAAAAGACCAAGGCTTTGGAAGATACTTTAGAGGAGTGGAATTTCAGCCCTGGGACTCCAGTGAATACCTGCCCTTAGCTCTCCGGAGACACAGAGCCAAAGAACATGCCTGCAAAGGGTCACCCCCCTTCCCTTCCAGTATATTTTAAAGATTATCACTGAAACCTTCTAAAGTATCAACCCTTATTATAGACCTTAGAATTAAGTTTTAAGGGAGCCCTACTTCCTACTCTCTTTGTCACTTTTTAATACCTGCAAACAGAGGTTTCTTTCTTGGAGTCTGAGGTTTGGGGCTTCAACCTTATGAAGACTTGTTTCATTTGAGTATTTAAACTCTGGTGATTATCTTATTCCTCTTATCCTGAAGGGTCGGCATTTCACAAAAATGAGCTTTGAACTCTTCCCAGACGTGGCATTAGAAAAATGACTAAAAACATCTCCCTTGTTGTGACAGCGTTTTAAAAACCACTAAAGGCAAAGAAGGAGGCCTGATAAGTTTAATACTTTTACAATTTCTGCTTCTAATTAATGGTCTGAGAAAAACTTCTTTAGGTATTTTTTTTTCAAATTAAAACTTCAAGGGGGCGAAAAATCCACCAACTTTTGTGAACTTTTAGAGTCAATTAGTTTCTTTTTAAAAACCAGACTGTCTCACCTACCCATTTTCACCCCACTGCACAGCTCTTCTCCTATAGAAGCATCCACTAATTCCTACAAAATGTTTCTATGTGCGGTATTTGGGACATTTGGAATCCAGTTGCAATAGAAAACTCAGTCATTATCTGAGGACCCAGAGCATAGAGGTTTTGTTTTCTTTTCCCAGAAGGAAAATGTTGGACCATTTGTTTCTTTTTTGCCCTTTCCTTTAATCACCCAGAACTGGTTGTAAGCACAGTGTTGAAAAAATCACATGTGGAATTATATTGTCAAGGGCTCAACTTTGAGTGGATCCTCCCTTCCTTCTAAAAGGGTTAAAGGGCCCTACACATATTTCCAGGGAGTCAGAGGGGGTGGAGTTCAAAATTCAGGTTACAGCCAGAAGTAAGTCCACATCTGATTCAGTTCCCTGAAGCTCAGCCCCTTCCACCATCTTAAGATTTTTGGCATGAAGGTGTCAGTTATTTTTGCACCCAACCCCCAACAAATAAATATTTAAACGAATATAATCTAAACATAAAATAACCCGTTTTCACTTTCTTATTTCTTTGGGCATGGGGCCACTGTGAGCAAATCTTGTATTTAACATAAATTACAATGAAAATTATACAGACAACCCAGAAATTCAGAAATCTTGGCCCAGCTCTGCAGCTCCCATTAAGCACCTATCACAGGGGTGGCCAACCTTCTGCCTCAACTCCCCCACATCACCAAAACCATAAAACTCCCTGGAGAGGTGGAGTGGGGGAGAAAGACCCAGTTCACAGTGGGATAAAGCATCCAACCTTCATTTGCAAATTCAAAATCCAAAACAGCAGAGATTTTCATGAGTTTAATGACTCGCCATAGTTTTCTGTTCTCAGTAGCTCCTGCCATAGGATAATATACTTAAGAGAATCCCGCCCACCCCTCCCACCCCATCTCCACTCTAGGGAGGGGGCTGCCCCCGGGCAGGATGCTAACCTAGTCCCAGGGCCTCCAGCAGGGCCCAGGGCCACCCCACAGTACCTTAGAGCCCAGCGAGGTCACAGCAGGCCCGGCCTGCCCCCGCAGCTTCGGCTCAGCCTGGAGTGCAGGGAGGGATGGGCCCAGGGTCCCCACTTCTATAAGGTCGTCAGGTCCATGTGATGGTCCTTGGTCATCGGCTGCAAATGCTGGCCAGGGGCGGCTGAGGAAGAGCAGGAGGAGGAGGAGGAGGAAGATGACGATGATGACCTGCCTTTAGTATTGGGCAGCTTATGGTCTTTTTTCCACTTCATTCTCCGGTTCTGGAACCAGATCTTGATCTGGCGCTCAGACAGACACAGAGTGTGAGCAATTTCAATCCGACGGCGCCGCGTCAGATACCTGTTAAAATGAAATTCCTTTTCCAGTTCTAGGACTTGCTGCCGAGTGTAGGCCGTCCGGGAACGCTTGGGCTCCCCGCCGGTGTAGTTGGGGTTCACTGTGACACAAAAGAGAAGGCACAGACAGGTCAGCACCCAGCTACTAGTTAGGCCCCTCGCCTCTGCAGCTCACTTCCTGGCGCGTCCCAAGGCCCAAGGCACCTCTCAGGCTCGCCGGCTTCCTCCCTCCCACCCTCTTCCTGGCGTACACCGTCACTCCCACCCGCCCCTCACTCCCACCCACTCCCCCAGGCCCAAAGTGCAGGGTCCCCAAACATATTCCCTTGTCCTGGCCCTCCAGGGAGCTCCGGAGTCCCTGTGTATTTTGGAAATGTCCCTCTCCTTCTCCTGCTTCCCTCTGCTCCGCAAACGGAGTCCTCCCCCCACCCCACCCCACCCCCCCCCCCTTTTGCGCCCACAGCCAAGCAGCCAGCCACATGGTCCGGGCCTGCTCCCTCAGCTATAAAAATTTATGGGGAGAGTAATTGCAGCGCCCAAGGAAGCTCCCAAGCCCCCACCTTCCCGCACTGCCCATCACGGGGCCCTGGGCAGCGGCTGGAGGTGGGTGCGGAGAGGCAGTCGGCGCCTTACCCGAGTTCACGTGCACCTTCTTCATCCACGGGTAGACCACGGCCGGCTGCTTGAGCGCGGTCCCGGGAGGCGGCTGCTTGGGCCCGCCTGGCTGGCTGCAGGCCCGGGAGCCCGGCAGGGGCGCGGGCGGGAGCGCCGGGCACGGCTCTCCTGGGGCGCCGTAGTGCCCGCTGGGTCCGCTCGCCTCTTGTCCGGGCCCCCGAGCGGGCAAGGCTGTGCCGGGCCCGGGCCCTCCGCCTCCGAAGGGCTGCTCCCCGAAGTCGGGCCGCGGGTAGAGCCCCGGGGGATGGAAGTCGGCGCCCTGGGAGCTACTGCTGTAGAAGTCGGCGCCCTGCTCGCCTAGGTAGCTGCCCTGCAAATATTCCTCGCACGGAGGAAACTTGGGGTCCACATACTTAGAGTTCACCATATACGAACTCATGGCCATTAATTTCAGAAGGTAGAAAATACTAATTTTTCTCGTGTTGTCTTTTTTTCTCCATCCATAGGGCCCTCCTACTTGCTGTCAACTGAATAAAGTTGGGAGGCCATGTGACCAGGCCAGCCAATGGGGAGGGAGCGAGTTTATCATCGGTTTGGTGAGCATCTCATAATTTTCACAAATTTAACTAAATAACATATGTGTGATCAAATGACTCGCTGTGCCACATTTTAGGGCCCCTGCCAGATGTTAATGCAGTTTCAATCTCCAACACCCCTATTTTCAGCAGGTAATCTCAGCTTTTGTCTCCGCTGACTTGCTAACCTGCACTCTACACTCACCCTCGCAGGAAAGTACTCCTTGCAAAGTGGGCACAGTGTAAGGGAGAATGAATTTATTGTAGAGCAACGAAAGGTGGGTGGATGAAGATGCCTCTGACTTGGGCAGAGTGCCCCAGGCGGGCAAGGTGCCCGCCCAGCGCGCCAGAGCAGGGACTCTGCCATACAAAGACTGAGTCCGGCTTTGTCTTCATCAGGGTCACCCAAAAGTTACCAGAATCAGGCGGGCCTGAATTAAGTTAGGCAATGAGTAACCACCGTGCTTTTCTACAGGTGCCCAGGCCAGAGTGTTGCTGGACAAGGCTGGGCCTTTCTGATGTGGCAGCAACCACAGATGCCCAGGGTCTTGCCGCTGAGCTTTGGGCCCAGAAGGTGGTACGGGGACTCTTGCCTCATCTAAACGGCCCCTAAAGGTGCCTACTGGCCTTTTTTCCCAGTTTACTTTTGCTCTCACACAAGGTCTTTAACCCTCAGTTAGTCCCCCTTTGGGTATATTTATATCTCATACCTTAGGAAGGACAGAGCAGCTGGAACTAGTTGGCCCTTTGCTTCTCTCCCTAGCACCCCCAAACCTACCCTCTTTAGCCCCGTATTCATGTGACCAGTTAGGGTGTCTTTTTGCAGCAGCCCCCACTGAAGCTGCAAAAGGTAAGGAATTTCTTGGGGAAAAGCCACAGAATGTCACCAGAGATAGAGGATCTTCCCGGACCAGAGAGAGGTGGCTGACTCACACTGAAGTCTCCACCTCCATCTCCTGCTATTTCGGAGAAATGTGAAGTTTTTGCATCGACCATATATTCCCCTAGAATCGAATCTGTGACTATGTGGACACCACACAAATTCGGTTCTACAGGGTATATATAGACAACGTTACAACCTTCGAATCCTACCCAAGGCAGATCGCTGCCAGCCCTAGTCTCTTCCTCCAAACCACCACCAGCCCGACGATGCAGCCACCCGCAATTTGAGGGACAGTCCAGGTTGTCTGACAAGCTTGGTGGCAATTTGCACCAACGAGTTCCCTCATTCTCGGGAAAGCGGGGTTACTGAGCAGCAGCCAGGACATTCTTAAGAAAGAAAAGAAGAAAGAAATCCATGCTAGAGAAGGCGGCTTCATTATTTCCCTCTAGAAATCTAAAATCCCTCCCCCTTTATCAAGTGGTATTTTCCAAGAGAAGTAAAAACCCCCATCCACAGAAGAAAAAGAGGCAAGAGGGAAATATCCTTTGCCCATTTTTCCCCCACTGCCTGACCAAGCCAGGTTGGTGGCCAAGCTACCTCTCCAAGAAATCATGCATTTACCTTCCTGGGCCCTCAGCGTCAGCCAGCCTCTCTGTGTCCCCTCGGCTTCTACTGCAGACCCTGAGGCAGGCGCTGCTTTCAGGCACCAAGCCGCCCTGGTCTGAGGCCAGCGCACTAATGGTGAAGGGCAGGGTGTGGGGTCATTCGAAATCATTTACAAACATATCACAAAGTTTCATTATTTTTGCTTTGCCGACAGCAGCACACAAGAGTACAAAAGTTCACCAATTTTGCCCGCCCCAGCGCCTCTGTGCTCTCCAAGGCTTGCCCCAGTTCAGGACATCCAGGGCGCAGCCGCACTCAGGGACCAGACAGATTCCAGGAGCAGAGGATACCCTGGGTCAAGTGGGGCTTTAGGATGCTTGATAGTAGGCCACAGATGTCCAATTTTTTAAATATTGTTTTGATTTTCTTGTTCCCCGTAATTCAAAAATCAGTTTGAAGTGAGGCCTGGGTCTGATGGGGTTGGGGTAGGGAGTCTTCCCCCCACCCAACCTGCAAAGTTAGACACTTGCTTCTCTTCTGGCACCCACATGCTCCCCTCAATCCTTTGGTTCCATAAATTTAACTATTTGCAGGTGTTTCCTTGGTGCCAATTCTAAGGAGGGATCGAAGGGTAACAAATCTGTTTGCCCCAGGACAATCTCCTCAGTTTCCCCTAATACTGTGTTTTCGGACACTGGGCCTACCTACCTTTATCCATACAAACGGGGGGGGGGGGCGAGTGCACACATTTTCATATTTGTTAGACGCTGTGACCTGCATTTCACCTTATTGCTCGACTTGTTCAGACAGGTCAAAGCCAACGAGTTATTGATGAACAAAAGCGTTAAATATTCACCTCCCTCTCAACTGCCCATACTAATGCTTTTGATCTCTCGGGCTTTTTGTGCTATGTTCAGCTACAAGGTGCCAAATGCGAGTTTGCAAGCAAGCAGCCCCCCTGGCAGAGATAAGCACCCAGAGTCAAGACAGCAGGAAAAAGGGGCTGGAGGGAAACCAGATTCTCAGCCCAGAGCCCAGAGCCTGGTCCTAGAGAGGAACTGTGCGCTGTGCTGGGCAGATCTCAACCTCTATCAGGGGAGCACAGCCCCAGAGGGTCCACTGGGCTACCCAGCCTAGCAGGGCAAAGAAACCTGGCCCTGAGCCTAGCTCTGGCTCCTCCAACTGTGAGGAGAGAGAGGGTGTCTCACAAGAGGAGGAGGATGCCTGGTCCTGCAGCCCTGTGAGACCGAGACAGAGACGGCTCCCATTAAAATATAGTCACCTCCGATTTGCAGGGAGAGAGGGGCCACTTGGTTTTTCCCGCAGACTCTCCCACCATGGCCATGCCACCATCTTAATGACATGGTCCTTTTGGAGATTCCAGAGCCTTTCTCATTAATGTACCTGTCTTCCCAAGTACAGACCGCTCAGAAAATTCCCAACTTCGATGCCAAGGGATCCAACAGCCACTGGTCCCACCCCACCCCACCCTTCTGTGCTTCCTTTGGCACCATGGACGCTGAGGCAGAAATTCTGGAACTGCATGGAGAGGGAGAGGAGAACACCCTGCTCTGCTCTGCCTGGTCCCCACCGCAGGGGCCACCCCACTGGCCCCGGGCGGGGGAGGGGCAGCCAGGCACAGTCTAAAGCTCAGACTTTGAAGCCCCTCCAGGAAAATGGGCCAATCCAACACAGCACAGGACATTGAGGGTTAAGTTTTTATTGTTTATAGTAAGTAAATTTTTTAAAAGCCACAGAAGGTTCAGCTAAAGTGAGCCAGGTTAAGCTGGGCTGGGTTGCAGAGGGGGTTGGGGGGTCCGTGTTAAACGGTGTGATTCTTGCAGGGCAGGATGCGATGCCAGCTGCCCCTCGTGCTTAGGGTGGGCTGCTAATGAGCTGCCAGCTCGTCACGGAGCCCAGCGCTCCAGCGGCGCTGCACCTGTGTGAGCTGGTGGGGTCTGAGAAGGCCAGGCAGGTCCAAGGAAGCGCAGGAGAACAAGGACAAGACCTGCCACGCTCCTTCAGGCAGCTGACTTGTCAGCTAGGCCCCAAAAGTGCTGCCTGGCATGTCACCTTGGAGCCTCTAGCCTCCTCTCTCCCCAGCAGGCTCTCCTTGCCGCCGGAGGCAGGACTGCTCTTTACAGGGCAGCCCTCGCTTGCTACCTCCCCTGGGGAGGAAACCCGCCTCCCATCCGCTATTCTGTTCGGAAGAAGCGGGAAGGTACTTACAGCGGCGCTCTCTCACGGTCCAAACCTGTTGCAATGAAAAAGGAGGTCGCTTAAATTTTACAGGATAATACAGCAGCAATAGATGGCACAGAAAATGGCAAGGCCCAGACACCTCACGATAGCCCGAACCCCTGCACCAGGTGTCCCTCTCTCGGGAAATTGTGCTAAGTTTTCCATGGACTGCAGCTGTGCAGGACAGAGCCGCAGCCCAAGAAAGTGCGGTGCTCAGTACCCCCACAGGACATACCCCTAGGTAAAACCCTCCTGGGTTGTTTGGTCTCTAGCCTATCGACTGATCATCTGTAACCTGACGTCCAGTGGGAAACCAGGAAAGGAGGAGAAAATGGGCCTTTGTGTTCCCTTCTACATCATCGGTGGAGAGGGTGCAGGTCCACTGGGACGGGGGTAGCCAGTCCATCTGTCCTCTTCCCCAGCTTCCCTCTCTCCAGCTCTGGGAGCCATTCAGCTTCCTTTTTCCGTTTTGAATTGGTTTCAAATTCCTCAGCCCCAACCAGTGACCCCCCCCAAACCTTCCTTCTCCTCTTTCCAAAAGGAAGATCAAGCGTGGCTGGAACTTGCTTTCCACTTCTCCAGTCCAAAACAAAGACCCATTTCCAGAGGTAAATGAGAACCCATATGATAACCAAGGAGGAAAATCAGTGAGTTGAAGGGTAAATGGCAATGCTTTAGAATCCTATCTACCTCTGAGGGTATGGCACCAAGTTTTCAGCGCTGCTGCAGGAGAACCCACAGACCACTCTTACAAACTAGGAGTCCGCCCAGGCGTGAGAATCAACTTTAAGAATTTAGTCTTCTGCAGTTTTATTGCAGGATAACAATCTTTCTGTGAAATCTCAGGGGCAAAGCCATCTCCTCACTCATCTCCCCACCCCACCTCCACTGTTTTATTTCACTTTTGAAGCAATGTTCTATAATGCAGAGGGGAGAGGGAGAGAGAGAGAGAGAGAGAGAGAGAGAGAGAGAGAGAAGCTCTTGTGAGATTGCAGCCCTCAATTTCTAGCTTTCCAGGTCTAGAAGAGAGGGAGAAAAAAAAAGATTTCCCTTCTAGGTCTTAATTTAAGTTCAGACTGAAATTGGAATTAACTTCGATGGTGCTTCCCCAAGAAAAAAAGTCAAGGCAGAGAAAATCCCCACCTCTGGAGATGTCGCAGAAAAAGTAATAAGTGACTTACTGTTTTCCTTTCCTAGTGGGCAGGGGACTGGGAGAACTGTCTCCTCTGAGCCGGGCGCTGGCTGGAGCCTCACTTTCCTATCACTGCTCCAGGAACCAAGCATCTGCACTTGTATGCTCTTAACCTAATTTATGGTGGGAATTATATTTTGGCTTGTCAACTCTCAAGCCATAAAACAAAGTTTATTGGAATCACGTGCTCGTAAATAGCCACTCAGGTCTCATCGCTGCAGAACCATAAATAACCTTTGGCTTTAAACTTTTATTCACTAAATAAAGGTTCACTGCAACTGTTCCCTCAGATTTAAATAGTTCCAAATATTCAGAATGCAAGGGAGGTCAGACTCATATCAATACCCCAGGCTTCTCAAATAGCATCTTTTCAGAGAAGCCTGCTTAAATTGGGAGATAGTGCTATTTGGAAAAGACTGGTTGGTGGGCTTGTCTTATGATTCTTTGACTGCATTCGCTGTGAGTACCATCCACTCCTTTATTTCAATCGTTTTCTGGCTTTAGATGTGATAAGGAAGAAAGTCCAAGGCTACTTCTTGATCCTGCCAGAAGCTGGGATTAGAGATTTTTGTGCAAGTTTCTGTAGAGAAAGAGTGGTTAGGGAGTGGCTGAGTGGGGTTGGGGGTGGGGTGGGAGTCGGGATGAACAGTTGGCTTCCTCTGTATTGTTGTGGATGGGCTTGGTGCAAGCTGAAGATAGCCGCATGACTAGAGGTTTCTATAATTTGCTTAGATCTGAAAGAGACGTCTTTGCAAGTGACCAAACTGCTTAAAACAGCAAGACTTGGGGTTTGGTGAAGTGAGAAAGTGGAGAATAGCCCCATCAGAATCTCTGGCAACTGAAGCTCTAAAGAAGGTTATAAAACAATAAAACAAACCTGGTGTGAAGGGGAGAGGGTGTGAGAAGGCAAATGAGGCTCTCAAGGAACCCAAGCCCAAGAAGTGAGATGTTCCTTCTCCCACTGTGCCCCCAACCACAGGGCTCAGGGCCTCCAAGTCCCTGAGTGTCCAAATCCCGGTGGGTCCTCAGCACAGCCCCCATGCTGGCCCCTGTGCAGGGAACAGAGTGTGAGCCAAAGAGTCTGCGCCAGGCCAGCTGCCTGCTGAGACAGCCAGGAACAGGCTCTTGGGCCCAGCAGAGCTCAACAGGAAAAAGGGCTTGGAGGGTGGGGGTGGGGGAGGGGAAGATGCTCCCAGCACCCCCTGAGGAGCAAAACTTCAAGGAGAATTCATCTCCCAGAACCTTTCTGTGGTCAACCGGAGCTGCCATCAGTGTGAAGACTTGCTTTTGATTACTGAAAAATATTGAATTTTCTGTGCAGATTTGTGGAGCTCACACACACACACACACACACACACACACACACACACACACATCCTTAAATCAAATTCACTGCAGCAGTCCTATCAGAAAATCCTATCAAGCCCATCAAAGAGGTCCCTCTGTACAAAAATCTCTGCCTCCTAATTTCTACCCCATCCCATACACATTTCTGTGCCCACTTCTTAATTTGACTCTTACTAATTAGAAAGACAGAGGTATCTATTATTAAAATAATGAGGAAAGATAACTTCAAAATATTTTCTGATTCTGTTACAATAGATGAGCAGTTTTGAAATTAATCCTTATTAATCCTCTCTGGGGAAAAATGTCAAAGTTGAAAGAGTTGAAAGAGTTGTAGAAAAGAGTTGTAGTAAAAAGCTTTACTTTTCTTTAAATTAATACAAGTAAATAAAAAAATGTACGATTTACTAGGCAATTTTGTTGAGCTTTTTACAGGGCTGAGGTAAGAAGACTCAGATGACGGGGAACAGTAGCTGAGCTAAGGGAAGCTCAGGAGGATTTTTGGTTGAGTGGAAGCGAAGGACGGTGCTTGAGACGTGCCTACGACAGCTTACATAGACGGTGACATTACACAGCCTACACTGCATTAGATAATAACAGAGAAGTAGCAATGAGTAAGGAAAAGGAAAAAGAAAGGAGCACGTTAAAAATAGATACCTTCTACTAATTTCTGATCTTAGGGGACCCAGGAAAAATTACTAAAGAGCAAATGGCCACTTCCCTGCAACTGTCCCTTGTCTTCACCTCCCACAGTGTACTGGGCTTCTGTGGATAAAAGCCAGAGTAGCGAGGGGGGCCAGAAGCCTGGCACCAGTGGTCAGAACAGAGGGAACATGTGACAGTGTCTCTGGGACTCAGGGGCTTTCAGGGGTCCCAGTGAGGAAACAGAAGAGCACTGAGCCTCCTGAAACACTCTGGGTGAGACAGGATTCTGGGTACTGACCCTCCCCCATGGCCACTTCTGCCTGGGGAGCTCTTCAGGGCACTGTGGGGGGCTCCCCCAACCCATAAGCCACAGCAGCTCCGGGCAGTAGGAGGGGATGGCCTTACCAGGAAGCAGCTCCCCTCCCTGTGGGGTGGAAGTCCAGCTTCTGCCCACCCCAGTGAGTCCTGGGATTTAGCTCCTGGAAAGAATACCTAGATTTGGGAATGAGTCACCAAACCCAGTAGGCCTTTGCACATCCTCAGCCACTTTTATTTGAGATAGGATATCGCTAAATTGCCCCAGATGGGCTCAAACTTGTGTTCCTCCTGTCTCAGCCTCCTAGAGTGCTGACAGCACAGGCATGTACCATCACGCCTGCCTTGATATTAACTATTAAGCGTCCCATAGCCCATTCCCTTATTAGGTTTTAAGACCTTTATCCTTTATTTATTTTCACTCATTTGGCTATATAGATTAATAGGATTCATTCTGGCAGATGTATACATGGTCATATTTTGATCAGAATATATTTTTACCCTCCATCTCCCTTTTGCCATGTCCTTCCTCTTTGTTTCACATTTTCTTGGTGGGATTCAATGCACAAAGTGTTTTTCCTTAATATCTACTTCCTCTCCTCTTAGCATGCTATACAACCAGAAGGGAGAGATATAGGCCTGGCCAAAGGCAGATGGAGTAAGACTGCACAGGGCTGGAACTTGGACACCAGACTAGAATTACAGCCAGAGAAGCGCTGAGCAGGTGAGCAAAGAATCACGCAGGAGAGAAAGCACATATTTCTGGTACTGTATTCTAGAACTAAAAACAAAACACTTTTCCCTCTCTCCCACAATATGCTCACTAACTGGAGGTGTGGTTTGGGGTTTTTCCTGGTAAAAGAGGCGATGTTAGATAAAAAGGCCACTGGTGGTTTATGAGAGGCCCGCATGTCCCCACCCCATCCTTAACACAGGATGTCTGACTCAATCTGGGCAGGGGCTAGGAAGTTCCCAGTGGTCTGAAGACAGGCAGGAGCTCGGGGGGCCATGTCAAGTTCCAGGAGAAGGAGGGTTGTGTAGCACAGAGTTGTAGGGCAGTTTTAGGCCATGAAAAGAACTTGGCCAACACGCTGACAGTCAAAGAGACTAACCTGTGTTTTCTGAGAATATCTGGACACCTAGTTAAGAGAAGCAGTTGGCCATAGGCTTTGGAGGCCTTAGTGAAGAAAGAATACAAGTCATAGAAGCCAGAGCTAAGGAGGTGGAGCTGATTGTAAAAGACATGCACATGTGTGCAGCCTGAAGTATATTTATACAACTCTTTGTAAAAGGTATAATTTCTAAAAATTGGAAGGGATTTTGAAGAGTAAGATGTCTTCAAATCATTCCTTGGCATCATCACTTGGCCCCATCAGGCACAAGCAGATTGAGGGATAACTTCCTCTGCTGTTGCCCACTGGCCTTTCCCTTCCCGTCTCACTTTAGATTTCAAGAGACTGAAGATGGTTCTTGTCCTGGGGCAGCGGAAGAGCAAGAGATGCAACCAGCCTGGAGGTGAGACTGCCATGATCGGTGGTGCTTGGAGGGTGACTACAGGAGCTGGACAGCAGCACTTGATCTCAGAAAAGACCTCAATTCTTCTGCAGGAGTTGAAGACTCCCCTGTGTGAGCGTGAGGCCTCCCACCGAGGAGCCAGAAATGCCTTACTCGTGGGGGTGGCTGGGATATATTAGGTACTAGACAGAGACCCAAGAGACAAGGCCTCTGAGATCCACAAAAGCAGTAATATAGGTCTCAAAACTATGTCCCCCTGGGTCCCATACTTCTGGTGTGACCAAGTCTCTTTCTTGCTGGAAAATTCAAGAGTTTGATGAGTGATCTAGGTCTCTTTTGGCTGCACAAGTCTAGTTTTCATTGCTAAACATAAAAGGGGTAGTAATAATGAACATGTAATAAGGAATGTTCTCAGTCCCCAAACACCATTTTCAATACTTAACTAGTGAGTTAGTATAAACAAAGCAGTTAGTGCCTGACACACAGTACAATGTAAGTGAAAATCCTCAGAACAACCTTGGAAGGCACCTAGCCTTCCTTTCAAAGGAGGAAACAGGCCTAGAGAGTTCGCTCTATTTGCCCCAGGTCACACAGCAGGAAGTGGCAGAGCATGGACTGGAGCCTAATGCGGTGTGCACACAGAACCCGTTCTCTTTGAGATTGCGAGGTCAATGGGGAAGTGCACTGTAAAGAAAAGTGTAAAGAAAAGGGCTATAAAGGAAAAGAAAGAAAAAAAACCAAACAAAACACAGATGGGGTCCAGAAGCTCTGGGGGATGCCCATCTGTAGAGGGAAAGAAGGAAAGCAGCCAAGTTGGCAGGAGAGACCCTCCACCAAGTGTGGGCCCCAAATGCCCTGGGAGAGGGGTGGAGCGTCAGAATGCAGCCTTCTGGATATTGTGGCTGGACTCTGAATGGAGAACTCTGGCACGGGACCAGACACCTGCTTTACAAAGAGATCTGGGTGCAGGTCTTCTGAGAATCATTGCCCTAGAGTAGGGAAGGGGATGGGGGTGGGTCTGCAATGCAAAGCTTGGAGACAATAGATCAGTGTGTGGGTTTCCAGGTCAGAGCCTGTTGTTGTAGGTATCACCTCCAATGCAAGGAAAACCCGAGATAAGACTTAAAATGACATAAGTGGCAGAAGAAAGGGTACGCGAACGCTGTTGAGAAGAGGCACGCGTATCTGTGCAGCTTTTCAAGCAAAGATCTGCCCAAGTTCTGAAGCAAGTCCTGTTCTTAGTGAAGAGGGGCAAGTGAGGCCCATCAGTTTGCTGGAGGGGCAGCTTGTTCCCTCCCACAGGGTCCTCCTAAGCAGAGCGTGCAGAAATCGCGCCCTCTCTGGGAAGGCAGAGGAAACGAGACAGCCTCCCCTCCTTCCAAGCGTCCTGAAACTCCGGTCCTCAGAGCAGCAACCCTGAGGATATCGACAGTACTGCCAACCCGCGCACAGGGGTGGGTTGGAGGGGGTGGGGTGGGACCGGTGGAGGGCGTGGTGGTTCACTTGTCCTGCTAGTCTCCCACCCGCTCGCGTTGGGGCAAAGGCAGGGTAGCTGCAGCGGGTGAGACGCTTGTCCTACAGCGCCTCCTCCTGGACAAAACGCCAGACAGCAGAACGGGAAGAGCGTGCTAGTTAGTGTAAGGGAGGAGGCCAGGTTCTTCCTCCCACAGCGGAGGTCTCTGAGCCCCAAGACCTGTCCGACCTTGTCCCAGGGGGAGGGCATGTCTGCCAGGAGGAGTCCAGAGGACCCTGGCTCCCGCCCCCGGGACACACAACTGACAAGCTCATGGCCAGAAGCTCACCTTTCATTCAGTAGGCAAGCCCAGGCGCAAAATCTCTCCAGTTCCAACATTTACTTATTTATTTACTTGACTGCTCTCCGCAGCGCGCCTGGCCACTGAGCCCTCCACCGTGCTGTGCTGGCGTAACAAGATCCCGAACACTTGGCCCGAAGGATCGGCCTGAATTTGGAGGTTTGAACAGGGGCCAGGAGGAAAGGCCTTTTCACAAAGCAGACACATCAGGCTGAAAAAAATCTGTATAGTTCCCCGAGGGATAGATATATCTCCTGGAAAGGCTGCTTCCCCTTTGGCTGCTAGCTCATATTTGCAGTCCGTTCCTAACCTCACAGAATTAAAGTTATGATTGAAAGTAGTGTAGTGGAGGGCAGAGCCATTTGGCTATATTTAGACACAGGCTGGACTAAAGGACAGGAGAGAGGATCCGGAGGCAGGAGTTAGGAAGAGCTTGGGTTCTATCTTCCTGCGCAGAGTCCTTCGCCCCCTCCCCTGTCCTTGTTCCTCCTCACTGAGGCCTCACTGCACATGCGCCAAGGGCCAGGCAAACACGCGTGGCCTGCCTTGCCGAGCTCTGCTGTGCCACCCCGCACGCAGCTCCTGCGCTTGGCTGCAGATGGGCTTGGCAGCCCCATCTTTCCTTTTCAGGAAAACTGGTGTGAAAATCCTTAACCTTTCTGCTCTGCTAGCCCTGTTCCGATAACCAACAAAATCTCCATGATGCCCATGAACACTCTCAGCGTTCCCAGTTTGGATCAGAAATTTCACCTCTATAAGACACTTGCTCCCTCCCCCCACCCCGCCGCGTCCTCCATCACACCAGGCAAAACCATCCAGCATAGCATAGAGGAAGCACACTTTCTCTCTCATTCTGCAAAACCATGTTTAAGAGACCAGATCCTAAGAAACCTGTATCTATTTACATCATTTCCGAAAAAGTGGCCCTACACTGATTCAAATCGGAATTCCGGGTCCTTTGCTTCTCCCCACCTTCCGGTGCCCGCCGCAGTGCGGCAAGGCCGTAAATACCTCTAACAGCTGCCTGCCAGCCCAGGGTGAAATACTGTCTTTGTTCCTATTTCTTCTGTCTCTCGGGCTCAGAGAACAGAATTCTAGAGAAATATATTTATTTGCAAGAATATCTGATGGGGAGACACATTTGGTTTTCAGATCTTGTTCTTGGCCACATTGGGAATAGCGAGCTTTGCTCTTTTCCTTGCCCACCCAATCCTGGCTCAGAGTTGCACCCGTAGATACCAGGGCTCAACGGGCTACTGGCTCCCTAATCTATATATAAACGGTCAGAGGTTCAGGCCAAGAACTCTGGGGCTTACACTTCCGGGCCTCTCAGCTCTTCCAGTACTTTTTATTTCGTTTTCTTTTTTTCTCTTTGTTTTTGGTAGAGTTAACAGAGACAAAGGGGATGATTCCAACAGTGACAACAGCCTCAGCTAGTTTTCTCCTGTACTAAATGGCCCGAGTTCAGATGTGATTCACTATTATTTATTCCTCGCCATGCAACCAATCATTTCTTTCCAGTACCTTTCTAGTGCTGCTACAAGGCTTATAAAGAGCTTCTTAATTCTCCATATCTGCCACGACATCATTGCATCAAGTTTTAGTCACTTGAACTTGTTGGACCAATGAACCGAACCCAGGAAAAAGCAATGCAAGGTGTGGACCTACAGCTTAGCCATTAGAGCCACAAGTTCACACCATTCTTTCCCACCCCCTCTCTAGCTGAGACTCTCCCCCAGCAAGGCCTACCACCTGGGTGAAGGGCCTGCTTTTCAACAGAGAATGCTGAATGATTAGAGTGACCTCGACGCCATCATTATGCAGTAGGGAAATAGCTACAAAATACAGACGCTCTAAATGAAACATACCACTCAAAGAGTTTCCCATTTGTAAGTGATCAGAGGTTAGTGACCCAGGACAATTCTGCAGATGGCACCTCGCCACATATTGTGATGCTCCATTTTGAAATAAATGTGATTCCGTTGTTGTCAAAAGTATCTATTTACAAATATGTCTTTTACTGTTCAAAAACCTTACAGCTAGCATTGTTAACCTGAATACCTGTGTGAACAATAAGTCAGGATTTGCCATCAGGTGCTTTGTGGGGCACACGCTGCTGCCATGCGCAGGTCGGCTCCATACGCAATGCGGCAGATGGTCTGAAGGTTTTCATGTTTCACAGTGTGCTTATGAAGCACTGCATCCTCACGGTAGGGGAAAATTTTTTTGGCAAACGTTTTTTTTTTTAAAAAAAAATGCATGTTTTGGTGCAGTAATTTTGAAGTATAGAGGAAAATGTACAATATTTATTAGTAGGTTTAAAAATACCCAATATAGTTATAGAGCAAAAGAGATCTAGTCTTCCTAGTCTGGCAAATGAAAAACACACGCAATGTTTGAACTTCTAAATGCTTCACATTTCTGAAATGTCTGTTGGGTTTCTTCCAAGACCTGCACCAGATTTCTGGTACCATTCCTTGCCAAAATGTGTATTCATTTTGTGGCATAAAATAGTCCAAATTCACCTGACAGATCATAGATCAGGTGTGTAAGGACCCTATCTTATCACAAAATCTCTCCCCCAAAATACTACAGAAACTTTAAAAAACATTCAAGATTCATCTTATGCACAAGGCCCAATATACCATAGACCCTAGAAATCAGACAGCATCGTTCATTCCCCAAAGCCTATATTAAAAAACCAAACATTGGCGGGTACAGGAGAAACCACCCCACCCCCACCCAGAAACCCTAACCCTCAACAAAAGAAAACACCTGTTAACCTCTGGAGTACCTTTGACCAAAGACAAATTGCCACACCACTGTCCTGTACTAACAGGGGACCTTTCCCGTCTCTGCACCCCCCCCCGCACCCCACCCCCTCAAAGGAGAGACTTCAGGAGCCACCTGCAAGCCTTGCTTCCCAAGAAAGGATCCAGGGCTGTCCCTCTGGCGGCAGGGCCCTGGCCGCTGCTCCCACCCCTCAGGATCTCCGGAGGAAACCACACTTCCCTTCCCACTTCTCCACCCAGCAGGACCCCACCCCGACCCCGGGGCACATCCTGGGATGGAGTGATTAGTGGCCGGGGGAGCGGATAGAGAGCGACCCCCGGGTTCCCGGGAAGCATGTGGGGGGAGGGCAGGCCTTGCTCCCAGGAGTACCCCAAAGCGGCAGGCGCCCCGGGGCCCCCTCGGCAGCACTGGGGCGCGGAAGAGGCGACTCTTACCGGAGGCTGCCGAGCTGGCGGCGGCGGTCGGCCTGGGCGGCTGCTGTAATCCATTAGGCGCTGCCCGGCTGCGCGCCCTCCCGGCGGCGGGGACCGGCTCATGGTGCGGAAGGGACCGCGCGGGGACCGCGGCCGCCCGCGCCCGAGCACTGAGCCGGCCGGTTCGCCGCGGGCCGAGCTAGCCCGGCGGGGGGCTCGCGCCGGGGCTCCTGCCGGCTCCCCGCCGGCCTAGAGGCGGCTGCGGGCGCGGCCCGGGCGGGTGGCGGGCGGGAGCCGAGGCCGCGGCGCCCCCGCAAGCCCGCAGCCGGCTGCCGGAGCCCACCTCTGCGGAGACAAAGGTTAGAAAAAGAGGGGGTGAGGCTCTGGGAAAGCAGAATGCGGGGGGAAATTCGCCTGGGAAATCAGGAAAAAGGCCGTGAAGGCGAGCGGCGCCTGCACATGACCAGCCGCAGCCAATGACGACCGCAAATAGGTCATAAAAAGGTCTATTACCAAGTTGTAAATTTTCTTCAAACAAAAAGGAATTTACTGCAATTCCTTGCGGATTTTGCACATACAGCTCGCAAGCGCCATGTTTTTTCCTCTCTCTCTTCCCTCCCTCTTTCTCCGTCGCTGGTCCCTCCTCCTTTCTCCTTTCTCTCTTCTTCCTTCTCTTACTCCTCTCTCCCTCTCCCCTTTCTTTCCTCCCTCCTCTCTCTCTCTCTCTCTCTCTCATCTTTCTTAGAAATTTTTTTTTTCTCCGCCTCAAATTTGACGCAGGATCTCTGTGCGGGTGGGCGCAGCGTCGGCGGTCGTGAGTGCGAGTACTGCTACTGCCGGCGCTGGCCAAGTCGTCCCGGGGAGCCGCGGCTACCCTCCTGGGGCTCCGGCTCCTCCTCACCTCCCTTTCCCGAAGGGCCGGTGGGGAAGGGCCGCCGAGCACTTTCGGTTTTTACCCTCTCCTCTCGGGCGAGCCAATCCCAGTGGTCTGGTCCAGAAACCCGGCTGTGCAGGCCGAGAAAGCTAGCTCTCCGGTCCCTCACCCACCAACATAAATGGAGGTCCCGCCCATTTCCTGGGGGTTTCTCCCGGGGAACAGCCGCCAGCCAGCCCAGAAGTCCGAAGTGGTTTTAGGTACTTGTTAAAATGCTCCCTAAAATACTACTCTGAGCGCCCACTGCCTAGTTGTTATCGTACAGGATAACAACTGGTCTCCGAAGAAAGAAGTCATCTTTCCGGACCCACAGTGACACCTTTCTCTAGGTCCCTTCTCAGAAAAATGATCAGTTTTATGGAATTAATTCTAGTTCCCCTTTCTCCTGCTTGCACCCCAAATGTTGATCCATCGAAGAGCCTGCTCAACGCAGTTCTGAAAAAAGGATTGGCATTTGTTCAGAAACACGATGATTTCCCAAAAATCAGTCTAGAAAAACAGGAGCTTTTCCTCAGAGGCGTATCGGTGTTGCTGGACCTGCCCGAGGCACACCTGGAAGTGAAGGTCCTTGGTGCGCTCCTGCGGGGGGGGGGGGGGAGCAGCACTTTTACAGGTGTTTGATTGGACCTGTGTAGTAAGCTTTCTGCTGTTAACATTTCATACCCAGTATGTTCCTAAGTGGATGATGACTTAAACAGGAAATGGCACCGAATCCTCTGGGACAAGTCATTTGTAACCCGTGAGAAAGTTCCAGTGACCTTGGATATTTTTATTAAAGAATCTCTGTCGCTATCTGTCAGCAAGAATCATTTTCTTTCTAAGAAAATCCAGTGGACCCTTGTTTTGCAGGAGGGAACTAGAGCAGTACCCAGGTTCAGTGAAATGTTCCCTCTTCCTCTATTCACCTCCAGGTCACCAAGGAGTCAGCAAACCCCAAGAACACAGAAGACACACACTTAGATGTGAAATAGCAACATCTTCTGGATCAAATAATAGAATGCTCCTTATTACATAAGCCAGTGGGGCAAATTATTGGACCCTCCTACACCTGGAACAGTGTACACTGGTTTATAGACTTGGAACTAAGCAAAGAGATTGTTCAATGCTAAAATTTTCAGAGAAATAATCTCAGTCTATTTGCCTCTTTATCCTCTCCCTTTCTACTCAAATAAAAGCAAAGCTTTATGACCCTCCTTTTCATCTTAAGGACTGGAGGCTGGGAAGAGGCTCTGCATTGAAAGGGCGGCCATATTTGTGCTTTTTCCTCTGTGCAGAGGTAAGCAGTGCATTGATCTAGTGGAATTTTTTACAAAATGGCACCCCTGCACCGACTGCTTTAGAGCCATATGCTCTTTTGTGTATTTCTGATCCTTGCAAACAGCCTAAGTCACCTAAAGCTTGGCTCTTTCCATCAGTGTTGACATTGGAGGGTCTCAAAATGTCTTTACACAGATTACCAACGGTTTAACGGCAGTTAAAGGAAAACTATCTCTAGGCAGGCTGCTGCACTTCTGAAGGAAAAAAAAAAAAAAGGCTGCCTGGGTTTACAAAGGGTACTCTGAGGGTTTATGCAAATTTCTGCAGCAAAAATGTTTGTTTGTTGTCACAGGGCTTGTATGTGTACAGACCTGGGCCAATTGGGAAGGCATTTCATGTAGTACTCTGCACTGCTGTATTTAGCTGGGTACCACGGTGGGGGTGGGACTGTCTAGGCACTGTAAAGGGAGGTGATCAAATTTGTGAGATGTGTCACTCCTCAAAATCTTTAGTTAAGGACAAATCTGTGCTCTTTCCAACTAATGAAAGAAACACACAGCTACATTTCATAACCAAGACTTTTTGAGTGTAATCTATGTGTACAATACAAATTCGTAATTTTCTGTACAAGAGCTATGATTTTATCACAGTGTAGGGAGCTGGTAGGACAAGAAGGCACATTTCTAGAGCAGCCTGAATGCTGCGGAAGTGACATTTTCCCTTCCTTTTTCCATTTCAACATCCCCTCACGCCCTGTGTCCTTCACCTGAGTGCTAATAAATCGGTAGCTATGAAATTGGTATATGAGTGCATTCGTGAGCAGCAACGGCAAGTTTCGCTGATAAACAGGATTGCTTTATAACCAGAGCAACTAGAGCACAGGCAGTTTTTGCCTGCGACATCATTGTCCAGCCACGCTTTCACACCGAAGTGTCCTTGCTCAGTACCGGTCAGTCATCAGCAGTCTCAGGAAGTGTATGAAGCAAAATGTCCCCAAATTCAGCATGCATGTGCTGCTGTCTCCTCCCTCCTCTGGTGCAAATGTTTAAACCTCGGCCAACCATGCTTGAAATTGGCTTTCCTGGCTTAGTTGACAGATGTCACAGCCATGGCCTCTTCCCTGGGTAGCAAGCCAGTGCTGCTTTGTCTCTGCACCGGCCAATGCTGACATGTTTCTGGTCCATGAAATGGCAGGCGAACAGGAACAGCCTAACCAACACCTATGGGCGTAAGGCTGGCTCTAAAGTAAAGGACCCTCGGGCGTGGTTGCTCACCCTTATAATCCCAGAATTTAGGAGGCTGAGGCAGGCCTACTAGGCCAGCTAGACTGCATAACAAGACTGTTTCAAACAAAAACCCTGAACAATCCTTTCTTACCTGCTCAACTAAAAACAATCTGGCAATAAATAATGTGTTTTTAAGAATAAATGTTGCTAGAAAAGACAGAGAGCTTTCCAATGTCTAATAAAGGTGCTTTCCATTCTTTAGGGTAAAATGTTACTTTACTTGTATTTCTTCCCTTCCTCTTTCCTCTCCCTCCCCTGTACAATGGCAGTTGCAAGAGCAGCCTCCAATGGGGAAACATATCTTGTTAATAACAGATGCCAAAACCTGGCATCAACGGGGATTCAGTGGAATTAGGCTGGGGTGTAACCTGGACCCAGGGATCCTTCCCCCACGGGGTTACAGCTCTAGTCCTCTGTGAAGGTCAAAGTTCTCACAGTGTGTTAGCAGGATTATTTAGAGCGAGATGAAGCCCAATAGCTCGGCAGAGCTACCCTTCTCGGGAAGGAGCCATCCCACCTTGAGCATTCTCTCCCCTGCCCCCCACCCCCAGGTCTTATCCCACAGAAGCCTTGAGTGAGTCCCTGCCCTCCCACGCGGTCCTGGTCCTTGTTCATGACTCAGGGAAAGGGGTTTTGGTGGCGCACTGAAAGACATTAGCTCTAGAAAGAGATTCATTTCTTTATTCAGGAGCTAGCTATGTTCTGGGGCGGCTGCTTACACTTGGGGATTTCTGCATTTGCTTTCCTGGCTTGTTTCAAATATGTGAGGCTGTATCTTTCCTGAAGAAGAGCAGAGGGCGTACCAACCGACATCTGAGATGCACACAGCAAGTTGGCTTAAAAGGAGCATGCGAACAGAGTAAATGAGCAGACCGGAGACAAATAAATATGACACCTACTAAAAAACAATCACAGTGACAACTGGCACAGAAACCTAGTGATTCTCAGGCAATTACAAGCGAGATTCAAAATGAAAGCAAGACGACTTGCTGAAGTAAAAGCTGAAAATCTTGTAGTTGATTTTTCAAGTATCATTCACTCCAGATTATTTGTCATAATGTGTATGGACTAAAATGATTACATGTCAACTGTGACATTGTCCTGAAGCTTGTCACTGGCCAGCATGCTCCTGCAATTTAAGGACGCTGCGGAGCCTGGACTACACGTTACACCCTTTAGCTAACATGTGCTTTTCAAATATTTGGCCCAGACATTTCCCTGACATAATTACATTTACAAAATACTCAAAAGAAACCTTTTAGGAGTAAACAAAAGACATCCAAACCATTCATTTAAAAAGATAAAAGAAAAAACATAAATAATACATTTCAATCAAATAATATAAAGTAAATATTCTGCAGGCATAATTTTTTAAAAAATTAATAGACTTCTTTAATTTACTCACCATAGAGAAAAGATTTAAACTGTTCAAGTGCACTTGTTTAATAAAGCATTTTATATTCAATTAGTGCTAATCATTAGGAAGTTTACGTTGTTGAGGCAAATCATCAGCTCAGACATTAAAACTACCATTATAAAAATATAGCTACAAAGTCAGTATCAAATCACCCTTTCATAGGACAGCACAAGGGCTACTTCTGTGCCATACTAGGAACTTTTTTTAAACACCCGAATCCCTCTCAAAACGTAGAAACATCAAGAGCAGTGACATGAAGGTAGCTTGAAACACAGGTAAGGTCCTTTGCAAAAAAGAAAATGGGTGATGGCCACCAGCATATGTTGATCACTAGTATCACTAGTATCTGTGATAAAATTTTAAAGGTACAAGTTAATTCCCAGGGCCTTCGGCTCTGTCTTCCTCCAGCTCTTGAACTTCCTTTTTGGTTTCCCCTTCCTTCACCTCCTGCCGGGAAATGGGAAATTTGTCCTTGTTGTTCTCCTTTTTCCATTTCATTCTCCTGTTCTGGAACCAGATTTTTACCTGTCTCTCGGTGAGGGCTAGGGCGTGGGAAACCTCGATTCTTCTCTTCCTGGTCAGGTAAGGGTTAAAAAGGAATTCCTTTTCCAGCTCTAGGGTCTGGAAGCGACTGTAGGTTTGTCTTCCTCTTCGTCTACCAGGAGCTGCTGATTAAAACAAACAAAAAAAGGAGAAATCAACGTTTTAAAAACGTGATGTTATCTCTGTTTATTGCTACAGGCTTCTGGAATGGAAGCTGCTCTAAGGGTGAAGTATACAGTGAAACATATACACGTATATATGTACACACGCACATATCTACATGCATACATCTCAAGCAGAAAAACCCGACGAGATCTTCTCAATTATTCTGTCCCCATCATCTCTGCACGGTTTCTACTTTTTGAAAAAGTCTGTATTACTTTATGAATACGAGGCACTGTGGCTACACAAGAAGGAAAAGGAGGGGTAGAGGGAGAAGAAAGGGGAGTTTTAAAGCTAGAACGTGAGATGAAAGCAGATTTCTCCCCTTCTCCCGCTCTAAAAAAAAAAAAAAAAAAATGCATCCCAACCTTGTGGTCTCATCCAGGGAAACATTTGAGAAGGAGACGCGCTCTGATTTAAGTGGTCTGGGTCCTCGCCAATATTACCACTGGACGATTTACAGTCAGGATATTGTACCAGCTCGGCCTCTTGCTGGGTCGTAAAAATCGGCTGTCTCTGTAAGTTATCGTATCCGTAAAACTTCGCGGGCTCCCCGTGACAGGCAATCCCGCCGCAGGGGGGAGGCGGAGGATGCGGAGGAGGTGGGGCGGCCTGGTAGGCAGCAGTCGGGCTGCCCCCGCCGGGATGGAAGTAGTCCTGCCCGGGCCCCGGGCCCGGGCCGCCCCCACCGCCGCACCCGGACCCCACGGGCGGCGGGGACGGGTGCGGGTGCGCGTGCGCCTGCGGGGGCGCGTGCGGGAAGCCGGCGGCGCTGTTGCCATAGAGCTGCAGGGCGGCGGCGTGGCGGCCGCCGGCCTCGGGCACGAAGTGACAGTCGTAGTAAGTGGGATTGATGGCCTCACCCGCCGCCGCCGCTGCCGCCGCCGCCGCGGCCGCCGCCTTGTACTTGGAGTACAGCGGGTTCACGAAGTACGAACTCATCGGGGCGACGGCGACGGCGGCCGCGGCGCAGCAGGGAGCGCGCCCAGGCTGGGCCGCACTGCCGCGGGGGCCTCTGGGGCGGCCGCTCGCGCCGCCGGCCACGTCGCTGCCGTCGCCCGCACGCCCGCGCGCCGCACGCCACGCGCGTCGCCTCTGAGGCCCGGCTGCCCGGGCGCTCGGCTACTGGGCGCTCATGCCGCAGCCTGGGCCTCGCGCCGCCTCCCTCGCGGGTCGCGGGACCTCGCCCAGCCCCCGCGCGCCGCCGCCCGCCCGGCCTCTCCCGGCGCGCGCCGGCTCAGCCGAAGTCTAATCGCCGACGCCCCGGGTGACCTGCCCTGCCGCCTCCACTGTTTCCTCTCACGCACCAGGCGGCCCCAGCGCACCGGGACAAGAAAAAAGTGCGCCGGCCCACGGGGGCACTCTGTGGCTACGGTTTCCAAACCCCAGCTCTGAAGGGAAGTGAAAATAAAACCTCCCTCTGCCCGCTGCGACCTCTTGCCTTGCCCCCCCGAGGCTCCCTCCCGCCGTGCCCGCCGCCGCGGCTGCCGCCCGGTGCGCACCGGCGAGGCATTTTCGCACCCCGCCACTGCGAGGAAAGGGAGCGAGATGGGGGCGAGATAACCACGCGGAGGGATTCGCTCGACGGGACGCCTCACGCCGACCCGGAGATGCCTCCGCCGGCCTTAAAGGGGGCCCATAAAGCCGCACTGCCAAGGGCTCGCGGGGCCGGGGTGTGGGGTGCGGTCGGTGGAGGGGGCGCGGCAGGACCCCACGGGCCAACGTAGGGAGGCCACTCCCAGAAGGCCCAGAGGCGAAAGATTCCCTCCCGACCTCCTGCAGCAGCTCGGCGCAGATTGGCCCTAGCTTTTGCGTTTCTGAACACGCGGGGCGCAGCCGGGGGAGCTTAGAGAAGCCAGGTCGTCGGACCGGCCAGTGCATGTTTAGGGCCTGAGTGGTTTCATGCAAAAGCCAGAAGCGTGGCCCCAAATTTTGGTGTTATCAAATAGAATCAAAGTTCTTCTTTTCCAGCCGAGCAGGCCTTGTGGAAATGAGATGTACATTTACCCTTGACACACTGCACGCCTGGCTGAGGCTCCCAGGTTAATTGATATTTAATGGAAGTCATGCCTATGAATATAGTTTCCATCATTTCACCCTTGATAGACGTCAGTGGGAGGCGCAGGGGGAGGCTGGAGAATGTGGGAAGGGGAATTAGCATTGCCCAGGGAGTAAATGGAAGAGCTGCAGACCTGCTCCCGGCGGGAAGGGAAGGAGGACGCAGGCCAGGGTGGCGTCGCTTCCTGGCAGGACGCGGGCTCTCCGGACCTGGGCCGGCTGTGGCCCGGGGTGGAGCGCGGGGGCGGCACCGGCGAGTTCCCCTCCAGCCCCCGGGCCAGCGTTCGGATCACACCGGTTCCAGGCAGCTGCGGGCACCCTACGCTCTGCCCAGGATTTTAGTGCATCCGCCAAGCCTGTGCTGTGACTGCCTTGGATGGGCGAAGGCCTCAGTTTAAAGTTACTGGTTTCCGCAAAAGAATGTGAGCAATGAGCAAGAGATGTGGGCAAGATGACCATGAATCCGCGGGATTTTCCTGATTTTAGCCGCTCTTTCCAAGATGATTGAGTTACACCACCTAACTACCTCCTAAACTTTCTTCCCCCGTTTCTCCTTTTAATATCCAATAAATATAATGGGTCTCTGCTGTCCTTTGTATGCTCTCTAACCCTCCTGCCTACTCGGCCTTTTCCTTGGTTATTCTGTGTTCTGAGTCCCATTTTCTTTTGGGGTAATCGAATATCGTGAGGACACCAGGACCACTGGCCTTGAGAACAGACCTTAAAGTCACACCCAAGCTACCGCCCCAAAGGATGCTCAGGCTAAAACACTCCACGAAGATGCAAATTTCTGAAAAATCCCAGATGGTCTCATAAGCCTCAAAAAATCCCATCAAAACCCGGCAGGCCAGCGATTTCACCTATCCCGCATTGGCTGGCGCAGCCTGTGTGAGCATGATCTTGAGGTTAATCTGGTCTGAGTATCATTTTTACAGATGGGAAAAATAAAGTCGAGAAGGGAAAGGCATGGCAAGGTAATAAATATTGATTATTTCTGCAGAGGACAGCTGGCAGGCAGCGCGGAAGGTAAACGGGTTGTTGGTGAACCTGCAGACAACCACCGCGTGCTTTATTGCGATTTTAAACTAGTGGAGAATACACAAGACTTTTGTTACAGGGTGGGTGGAGGGGTGGCTGGTTTTCTAGTTTTGGCATTTAGCCCTGCTGATTATCATCCCCAGGTAGCCTCCTGTAAATTCAAAAGAGAAT
Organism: Petromus typicus; assembly: GCA_004026965.1. Lineage (NCBI taxonomy): Eukaryota > Metazoa > Chordata > Mammalia > Rodentia > Petromuridae > Petromus > Petromus typicus. Next base: position 88,997 of record PVIR01000969.1, read on the forward strand.
GAACTGATTCTGACAGGATTTGTGCTTCAATCTCGGAAATACCCAATTAAAATATTTTAAATAAAGCTTTGTCCTCACTTTGTAGTTGGAGCTTTTTATTTCACTTTGTGTGTGCGAGCACTCGCACTGATATATATTGGGATCTTGGATTAATGAATGGGTTTGGGGTGGAATGGGAAAAATAGAAGAACCCGAATCTCAGCGACACAAAGCACTGTTTAGAACGGAGTGACTCCTGGGGACATAGGAGGATGGCGCGGAGGGGACAGGAACACTACGGAATTAACTTCTACCTTCAGGCCTAGTTTAGAAAACATTACAACACAACATTTCCTCAGGTTGGGACAAAACACTTTTTAAATTTATTTAAGGATTCTATTCATAATCTAGAGAGCGCAGTTCACTTCGTGAATAAAGGTCTATGCTTTTACACATTTCCGTTTCGAAAGAATGCATTAATTTACCATAACATTTTATAGTTTCAGCTGTGTCTATAGACCAGATTTTCTGAAATCTTGACTGAGCCAAAATTTTATGCCTAACACGGCTGGATAACTTAACAGTGCACATTGTTTATTTTTGGTTAAATTTATCCTAATTTGGGATTAAAAATAAGATTGTAAATATTTTTAATCAAAACATTCCTTGGCCACAAGGCCAGCTTTACGAGATCAGAAAGTGGAGCAACAGCGCCCTCTAGTGGTCAAATATCAACTCGTGCGGGACTGAGTTTAACATCCTTTTTATTCATCTCAAACCAATTCTAATCTTGTGCTTCAGTTTAACTGGGGCTTGGACCGCTGACATTGAAAATGCTTCATCTCTTTGATTGTCAACAAGTCGAGTACAGCCAGCAGAGGCTCCTGAATGCTAAAAATATTCTCATTTGTGTTCCCAAGAGCTTCCAGTAGTATCTTTGGCAAAAGCTCCCGTTTTTCTTTTGCCAGACACCGTAGGTTCCCATTTTGTGATAGTACAGCTGCACGTTTTATACACGATTGTAGGACAGGCTAGATTTAACGAAAATCACAAATTTTTAAACTGTCATTTTCAAGAGCCTCTTTTTCAGCGGAGCCAGGTATTTCTAAACCTAACAGATTACAGAAGGCAATCAAACGTTTTTTTTTTTTTCTTCCAGTTGTTATCTTTTGACGTCTAATTATAAATATTTGGCATTTTAACTTTTTAAATTGTAGTGTTTTAGGTCGTTTTAGCTGGGCAGTTTGGGGGGGTTAAAGCCAAATTAAAAGCTTTGTGCTGACCTCTGAATGCCTGTCTGGAAAGTCCCCATTGGATTTGTGTCCGTTCAGATTTTTACAGACAATAAATGAGATTTTAAATGTTTATATGAAAAGTCAGATTGGACTGGACCGACTAAACATGGTACTTGATTTTTTTTTTTTTTAACAAAAGCAAAGATACTTAGATCATCTTAGGTGTTTCCTTACTTTTTTTCCAATTTGAAAAAGTGCTTTCTTCCGGTTCAGGTGTTAATGACACCATATTAATAAATGAATAGATGTAAATTCCAGTATTTTTGTACTGCAGTTTGGAGTGCCAGATTGTGTGTGTGTATATCTGTGTATGAAAAGGTGAAAAGGCATGTAGCTTCATTTTTCCCTTTGACCACACTTCTAGGAGGCTTTAGCCCAGATAAATTGTCCAGCATCAGTAACCTCCCTACTTCAAGTAGCCAGGTGTTTTGTTGCGTTATGTTTCATTGAAGAACCAGCTAGATGTGGTCATAGTCAAAATGCAAGGAGCCACCAACCGCGTAGGCTACAGAGAATGTTCACCCCATTTAAAAAATTTAGAAACACAGTATCTCTTTTCTACTTCTCACTTCATTTCCTAGGAGTTCACACTTCACCCTGGACTCCCAAGCCCCTGCCTTCTTCATCCAACCAGTCTTGTTTATATTTTTATTGTCCAGATTTTAAGACCCAGTTTTGTCTGCATTTTTCCTTTCCTCTCACAAACATCAAAATGAGATGGTTTCAAAGCGAAGCGCCTGGCCTGTTGTAAACTCATTACCCCCAGACGTCTCGCCGGCTAGATGGCTTTATGACACCTCCGCTCTTCCTGTTTTCAAAGAGCTCTAGGTATCTGGCTGCAGTAGGGGCAGGCAGGATAACACAGCACCTTCTCCAGATCTGGGCCTTGGCTTTCCCTCCTAGCTCCCCCCCTTTTTTCTTGGAGTCCCCTCTTTCATCAGTATCCCCAAGATCTCTGCCACCTCCCCCGCCTTCCGCCCAGCCCAGGCCAAGTGGCGCCACTGCCTCCTCTAGGGCCTGTAGAGGCTGTGCTCTGCCTGAACCCTCGCTTACAATGACCTTCATTTTAGCCTCTGCAAGTGGACCTCAGAGGGCCAAGCTGGGGGCTAAACATACACAGAAGCTGGGTGGAGGAAAAGGGGCGGTGAGATGAGGGTGGCCAGCCAGAAAGAGTGCCTTGATCATTTTGATCTTTGGGTCACTTTGGGGCTCTGGTGGTCACAGTTTAGCCAGCGGGACTTCCTTCAGCCAGTCGTCCAGACTGTGACTGAGCGAGCGGGAGAGTTCCTCCAGGGTCCAGTGTAGAGTTGGCCTTTCCCTTGTTTGGAGACCAAAGTTGGCAGCTGAGAGAGCCAAGAGCCTGTGGAAGGCAAAGGGTGTGGTGTGCTAAAGCCAAAGCAAAAGGGGGTGCCTAGTTTCTGGGGCCGCCTGCTCCATTTCATGCTGTGCCAGGCTGACTCTGAGGCCAGGGTACAGAGTTCCCTGTGGCACTGGCACCACCAGGACCCCCACACCAGAGAGTGAGCTTGAGGTCAGGTCTGCCTACACAAAGAGAAGCTGAGAGACCTGCCAGGTAGATGGGTCCTGAATGTTTAGCAATGTCTCCCTGCCAAGGGACAAGAGACAGGTCTTCTAAGGGTGATACTTTGCAGAAAGACGGGAGACAGCAGCACAGGCACACAACTTCAGGGCCAGCGTCTGGGCTCCATTGATCAGATCAGCATTTATTGGTAGGAAGCAGTAACATTTACAACTGGTCCTTGGGCAGGAACCGGGAGGGTCACCGCCAGGCTGCCCACGCGATCCCAGCCCTCCCGGGGAGAAAGCCGCTCCTCCAACACACTCAGGACAAACCATGACAAACGAAGGAAGGCCGGGGACTCTCTAGGCCTCACTCAGGTCTCAGTGGAAGGCCTGCGGGATCCCTGAGCAAAGGGGGCTTTGGCTACCCGTAGCTCTCTCTTGCCGCTGGGCCTCTGCCTGGGCGGCAAGGGTGTCCACATTGTCTCCCTCAGCCTAAGATTCTGCTTGGGGTATTGGGGTTCTGCTTGGCCCTGCTGGGGCAGCACTGAGGGATGAAGGACTAAACTACAGCACATTTTGGAAACATGGGAGACATTTACACAGGAGAGGGCTCCTTACGCCAGCGTGCACTCACAAAATATAGCATTTCCTAAGGAATCAACGGAGCAGGAGAGGGAGGGAGTGGGAGAGGCGAAACCCTAGCCGCTTGATTTTTCCAACACATAAGCGAGCAAAGACAGAGTCCCCCAAATACCTCACAGAGACCAACCACACAGTCATTTCTACCTAATAAAGAAAAAAAAAAAAAACCAGTCTGAGTTGCTGGAGAGTTTCTGGAAATCAAGCACCCACAAAGAATAACCCCCGCTCCTCTGAGCGCGCCTTCCTTCGGGTATGGCGCTGGGTCAGTCTCCTTTCGGGCATTTCTCCTTGCTCATCTTTTTCATTTTCATCCTACGGTTCTGGAACCAGATTTTGACCTGTCTTTCTGTGAGGTTCAGAATCCTGGCCACCTCGTAGCGCCGGTCCCGGGTGAGGTACATGTTGAAGAGGAATTCCTTCTCCAGCTCAAGCGTCTGGTATTTGGTGTAGGGACAGCGCTTTTTCCGGGTGGAGCGAGCGTGGATCCAGTTTGCTGCGGGGTTGTCTACGAAGAGGGGGGTTTGCAGAAGGGGAGCGAGGGGCGGGAGGGGAGGCAGGGAAAGACGACAGAGTGGAGAAGAGAAGTCGTTAAATTAATTTCACTAAGGATGGCCGCTTTTCACAACTTGGGGGGAATTATCATAAAAAGCCTTAATGCCCGCGCTCTGTTTACCGTACAAACCGCGCGCGCCCAGGGTAGGTGGTTATGGGAAGGTTTTTTATGGATGCGTGTTGCTCGCCTAGGCTTGGGTAGGCGTCTAGACGTTTTTATAGGTTAGTAAAACTATCAGTTTTGCACATTCGAGCCTTACAGGTTTCAGCAATAAATCAGGGGGCAATTTCTTTTGCACTTACTTGGGTCAAGTTGCTGCTGCGGAGCCTGCGGATGCTGCTTCTCCTCCTCCTTCAGCGGGCAGCCTGGGCTCGGGTGATCGCCGCAAGCCGAGGGCTCCGAGGAGCCGCCTGTCCCAGGCCCGGCCCGGATCCCCGCCCCGGGCCCGGTTCCCCCCGCCGCCGAGGCTGCCTTGTCCCGCAGGAACGAGTTGCACGGGAACTCGGTGCCGCCGCTCCCCTGGGACTCCCGGGCCGCTGAGCACTCAGTCCGTTTGGAGGAGGAGGACGAGGAAGTAGAGGAGGAGGTGGAGGCTGCGGCGGGGGCCGGGGCCGCTCCGGTTTCAGGCTTAATCCCGTAGTGGCGCCCGTTGGCTGGGCCTCCAGGGCCGGGGCTGGGACCGGGGCCCGGACCGCCGCCACCTCCGCCGCCGCCGCCGCTCGCGCCACCGGGGAAGCCGGGCAGCGGCTCCATCCAGGAGCGCACGTAGCGGCCGGGCTCGGAGGCGGCGGCGGCCAGGGGCGGCGGGGGCACGTACGGGTGGTAGAGGCCGCTCATCGCCGCCGCCGCCGGGGGCTGGGCGGGCACCGCGGACCACGAGGCGGAGAACACGGCCGATTTGGGGGCAAAACTACACGAGGTGAACTCGGCGGCGGCGGCCGGGCCATCGGCCACACCTGCAGGCCGGCCCTGCGCGCCTGGCCCCGGCGGCCCGAAGCGCGCAGCGAAAACCTCGTCGCCCTCATGGCCTATGAGCGAGTCCACGTAGTAGTTGCTGAGGGTGCCACTGGAGGACATTTTGAGGCGCCGCGCGCTCCCACCCAAGGTTACACTGCCCGCCGCCGAGCCGCTCCCCGCCGGCGCCCGAGCCGCCGACTAGTTCGCAGGCTGCAGCCTCCACCATTGGTCGCGCGGCCCACGTGATCATATTTACCAATACCGGGAGTAAATCAGTCCGCTAAACTGGGGGCTGCTGTGATTTAAAAAAAAAAAAATCATCAACATAAGCGCCGCAATTAGAGCCCGCAGGGCCAGGGCCAAGAGCCCGGTTGGTCTGGCCCGGGTCGGCCCGCCCGGTGGCGGCCGGGACCACAGGCCCAACGGCAGCCGCAGGAGGCGCTGGGGACTATTTGTTCGTCTCCTCGGCCGGCCCGGGTCCTGCAGTCTCGACCCCAGCGCCGGTTCCCCAGCTCAGCGCTGTGGGCCGCACGCCCAGGGCGCACCCGACGCCTACTCGGAGCCAGAGGGCCGCGGCGCGCGGGCCAGGCCGCCCAAAAGTCGGCAGGCCGCGGTAGGGGCGGCCCCTGGCGCCCGAGGGGAGCTCTGGTCCCCTAGTCTCGCTCCTAAACCCTCCCCTCCCTACACATACCCTCACACGCTCTCTCGCAGCTTGTCGTGTTGTTTAAAACAGGTGGAAGACCTCTGTAATGATATTATGCCTTTCAATAAAAATTTTATGAGGTGTATTTGATTATAGATTAATGTGTCCCTAATAAAACGGACGGATGGAGAAGCTCGGAGGGCCCCCGCCCCCTACACACACGCCCGCGCAGCCACACACCCTCGACGTGCAGCTGGGCACACGCTGCGGCCCCAGGGTGACCGGGGAGGCTTGGCCCTCCGTCCAGGCCCAGCTGGGCGCGGCAGTATCGGCCGTGTCTGCCCGTGGAAGAGCCAGCGGGTGGTTGAGTGGGCATGGCGGGCGCAGATAGTAGCCTGGGCGCCTCGTCTTCTCCGGGCTGCTGGGGAAGCACTGGAAGAGAACATGTCACAGAGGCAAGAACCCCAACACTAGCGGGCCACTAGCCCCGCTGTCCTGGCCTGGCCTCAGTGAGGCATGAGGGCCCATGCCTCCATCTTCAGGACTGCCTGCTCCTCTAGCCTTGTAGGCCTCCAAGTGGATTCCCAGAAAAGTCCGGATGGCCAGGTCCGAGGGCCACTCCCTTTCGATTTTTTTTTTTTTTTTCCCCTCCTTGTCTCCAGAGGTAAGGCTGGGCAGCCTTGAATCTGAAGGAAATGCCCATTGTCACTCCCAAATCCATGGTACAAAGCCTCTGAGGCCCGGCTGGGAGCCAAGACAAAAGCGCCGGGAGCCGGCGGCGGCAGAGGGCATATTCCTTGCTCTACAAGTTGCCCAGCACCCTTGGAGGGCTCCCAGCCCACCTCCAGCCCCGGAAAGAAAGAGGTAAATGGCTGCTTATGGCCTGATTGATTGCCTTTGCAAAGGCTTTCTGATTTTGTTTCGGAGGGACTGCCCTTTCCTGTAGTACAGGTTTTCCTTCTTGACAAGGCCCCCTCTCAACCACTAATGGTGTTCCCCAGATCACTGGGAGAAAACAGCAAAGTTAAAATGATGCTCCTTCTTTTGACCAACCAGCATAAGGCTGGGGCAAAACTCTTTCAGTGCTCATCCCCCAGCATTGGTTCAGACTGATCTTTCCTCATCCTCTGAAACTGACACCCCTTTGGGGCCACTGAGTGTCCTAAGACTTAATGGTCCTTAAGGAAGGGCAGGAGGACTGAAAAGGACTCATTTCATGAAACCCCTTGAAGCTACTGGAGACCCTTTGAGACTGCAAACTGGATCTGGGGCAACGAATCCGGTGTCAGTCCCCACCCCCCAGACCCCCGAAGCTTGTCCTTCCTCTGCCTGGCAGCAATAGATAAATCTGGGCTCTGTGGTGAGGACTGTGTAGAAGTTGGTGGGGATTTCCCAGGCCATGGCTGGAAATGGAACATTGGACTTCATAGGAAGTCATGTTCGTGAGCTTGTGGACTCTCTTTCAGTTACCTTTTCCGCACTTTCTTGCCTCTCAGATGCAGCGGCCATCCGCACTTTGGAATTAAACAGTTGGAGGTTCGGCTGGGGATAATCTTTTCCTTTGAATAAATTCCTGTGGGCCACTAAAAGGTAATGACAACAGCACATCTCTCCACAAGGCAACCAATGCAAAGTGGGATGGGAAAACTCACCCATCCTTGGTCTTGCTGGGGTCTGGCTGTCTTGCGCTTGGGATAGGAATGGGGATGAGCAAAAGGGGGAGAATTGGATCCGCTGCAAATGCTACATTGCTGCTTGTCCTTGCTGCTGTAATGGAGGCCGGGCAGCTTCCAGGTGGGCAAGACTAGTTTCAACCTAGCTCCTGATGACAGCTCCCCAGCCAGAAGTCACCAAGATCTCACTGAAAGCATCAAAAATCATAACTAAAACGAAAGAGAAGAAAACACACATGGGGTGCTGAGAGGAAAACGGCTTTGGAGACAGGCTTACCTACCTAGAGAGAAGCTCATACCCATCTAGGGCACGAGTCTGTGGTTGGGGATGGGAGTGGAGAAGGGACTTCCTTTCAACCATCTCTGAAAACTGCACACCCAGGCTGGATTATCACCCTCCCCTGAACCCCTTCCCAACTCCAACATCCTCCTAGGCCTCCTCCAGCTTTTCTCGCCTGCCTCGCCTTTTCTTGCCCTCTGTTACTCCCTCACCCGACTGCCCCAAACTGGCAGCTTAGCCCATACAGGACCTCCTCAAAGGCTTTCATTTCCACCAAAACATATTTGTTTCAGAAAGCAGAGGGAGAGAACTCATTTCCAGAGTTTATTGCATTATACATGCGACCAGAACATGCACAGAAAGGACAGGTTGCTGTCGTATTTCTACCAAACCACAGATGCACCACAAGGGGAAGGCTACAAGGCATAAGTCGTCAATATTCCATCTCGCCAAGGACAATTGCTAAGTTCATTTGTGAAAAGATACATTGTAATGTGCTTTTTTAGTCCCCCTCCCCCAAAGCTTGTGATTTATTTTTTAAATATATATATGTGTGTAATTTAAAAGTACTGTACGTATTAAAAATGCCATGAATTCATGGGCTAACCACACACAGAGAACTTTTGCTTTAGGAAAAACATGAAAAAGTCACATTGCTGGAAGTATGGATGGATGGTTAGATGGGTGTTCTACATTTCCAATAAGTTAAGACCCAAATGAATATGCGCAGTAATAGTTACCCTGCATTACGATGAAAAAATAATAAATTACACGTGCTAAGTTTTTTTTAATATATATATATATATATATATATATGTACTCAGAGGGATTACAGATCACTTGCAGCACGAACAGAATCACCCCAAAGTCACATTCTAACAGGAAAACAAAACAAAACAAAACAAAACAAAAAACAAAGAGCAATGAACGTTTTGTTTCCGCTTTCCGGGTCCTCCAGCACTGGGCCCTGGAAGGCGGTGCCCCCTCTCCGATCCTGGCCTCCCACTGGCCTCGGACCTAAGAAAAGGTGAGGTTGGCGGTCAGTTCTCGGATCCGGTTCTCTCTGCTCATCTTCTTGAGTTTCATTCGGCGGTTTTGAAACCAAATCTTGACCTGCCTGTCGGTGAGGTTAACGCTCTTACTGATCTCTAGGCGGCGCTCGCGGGTGAGGTACATATTGAACAAGAACTCTTTCTCTAATTCCAGCGTTTGGTGCTTAGTGTAAGGGCACCTCTTCTTTCTGCCACTCTTTGCAGTGAGCCAATTGCTGGTTGGAGTATCAGACTTGATTTCCTCTAACAAAATTAAAGGAAGAAGAAAAAAATCAAGATTTTTTTCTCTCATTTTGTTCAAATATACCCCTGGCCATGACCCAAGTGGCAAGCAGGCCGCTGTGGGCAATGCTGGTGTTAAGCATTACAGAGGTGGGCCCAGGAAAGGCTTTTCCACTGATGCCAAATTAGAAATGCCCAACGTGACAGAATGGAAGTGTGCATTATCGGGCCGCGCGCTTGCTCTCTCTCTTTCATACACAGACATACACACACACACACACACACACACACACACAGAACTTTCTGACTTGCACAAAACATAAGTATAATGGTAAACTTTCTAGGATCCCCTCAGTAACCTGGTAAGTGGTCAGTTTATGACAGGGCGGAAGTGGAAAGAAGCCACAGCCTGGACAAGTCTAAATCCCACCGCAGCCTCAGGTCCCCAAGTCTGCTGCTGCCTCCCAATCACTCCTAGGAAAGCAGGGAGACCAACAGCCAAGTTTAAAGGTACATTATCTATTCTCTCTCAAAAAACAAATGAGGAAGCAAAGACACCTTCTCCACCCTGCCTGGGCATTGTTGCATTCTGCCAGAATTTCCTGAATTCTCATGTCTTCTTCTGGGTCTACACAAAAGCATTCCCCAGCATTGTAACCCCTAAAGTGGGCCACCTCTGGGCATGGGGAAGAGGCTCAGGGGACTGGGATTCTTCGCAGAAACCCAGGTCCCTGGCTCGCTGCCTCAGTCCAGCCCTAAGGCTGGCCTTGCAAAGTGGGCTAGCAGTAGCATTCTTTCCCCTCAGCCCTTGCCCTCTTTGTAGACCACAGCAAAGCCTGCGGTATTTTCTCCAGACAAAGCCAAGGTTACCTAGACCTGCAAAGGCAAGCAGACCTTTTCCCCCACCCAAACGCCAGCTGGCCCAAACCATCTCCCCAAGATCGCAGGATGCGGGGTACACACACTTGGACACAAACACGGTGCCTTGGGCGGCCTTAAAACAATCACAGGCAAAACTCAGAATGCAAATCTGACCAGGAGAAGGGAGGTTCTGGGGCCCTGTTTGTGAGCCGCAGGTCTCTTTTGCCTCTTTTGTGGCGTTTCAGGTCTAGTTCAGGAAAAACAAACCCGGCAAGCCTTTCCTCTTCCCCAGGCGCCATCACCAGGGGGCCCGGGATGGCCAGGGCAGCAGAGAGAAGCGGGGACCATCTCAAGACTGAGATCTCCCCTCAAAAAAGCCCAGCAAAGTGGCATCTGCAGAGTCGGCACCGGCACCGTCTCTGCTGCCTGGGCTCTGCGCTGGGCACCCAAGCGCTCCCTCTCCGCCGGTTCCCGGACTGCACGCCCCGCTGGGTGGCAACTCTGCTCATACCGACCTTTGCTTTCCTTCTCCTGCACTTCAGGGCTGGACACGGAGACCTCGGCCAGGCAGCTCCTCTCTTCGGAAAGGCCGCCTTTGGCCTCGGGGCTCTCCACTTGGGAGACTTTGGTGGGCTCCTGGCCGTTCGCGGTCTCGTTCATCTTCTTTTCCATCTGCAGCTGGGCAGCCGAGAGCTGCGGCTTAGCCGCGCCACGAGGGTTGAGCTGGAGCATGACAGTGGAGCTGCCTTCGGGGCTGTTATTGTACTCTTGGGTTTTCCCGGTGGCGTAGGTCTGACTCAGTCTAAAATATCCAGGGACAGGAACCTCGGGGTTCTCAACGGGACAGGATTCGGGGACCAGCCTCTGGTACGAAGGGACCTCGGCAGAAATGAGTTTGTTGCGCTTATCAGAATACATGCAGCAATTAGATTCTTCTTTAATGTTGGTGGTGAAGGAGCAAGTGGGGACTTGCTGTGTAACAGGTTGCTCTATTCGACAAGATCTGTTCGGGTCTGTCCAACTGTCTACTTGAGGTATATAAGGATGCACATTCATACCCATATTTTGGTGGTTCACTTCTCTTTTGGCCAGAGACGGGAGCAGTCCACAGGTTTGCATTCCATAGGTCCCCATGTCTGCGCTAGGTGGTGGCATGTACATGCTGGCGCTGCTCGAATAAAAACTGTCACTCCTGCAGGCACTGATCAAGGAATCTACTAAAAAAGTATTAGCAGCAGGAGAGCTGTTGGGAAAGGACATTTTGGGGAGGAATTTGAAGAAGAGAGATTGTGTCCTTTGTAGGCTGACATCTCTAGGAAAACATTCCCCGTGTAATTGTGGATGCCTCTGCCGACCACATGACAACCAAGCCAATGAGATTTGAAAATGGCCTTGAGCCGCAGCCTCCTCGCAGGTCACGTGCTCCAGAGCCCGGCCGGCCGGCCGCGTAAGCACGGACAACAGCGACATCTACTACGCGCCGGTGATAGTGCGCGCTGGAGAAACCGGCCCAGGGCTCTTCGCCGCTCGCCCGCCTCTGCGGGCTCGCTCGGCCTGCCGGCCCCACTCGCGCCCCCGCCCTAGCCCTCGGGTCCGGCGGCGGAAGGAAAGGCTTGGCCGGAGGGGCGTCCGGGAGGACACGCGCAGGGAGGAAAGCCATACCACCGTGGCGCCAGCACACGCAGAAGCACTTCCCTGCACACACCCAGGCAGAGCGCGCCCCAAAGGGCCGGGTCCGGGACAGGGATCGGGGGCGCGGGCTGGTGATTTTAGTACTGGGAAGCCAGGGAAGGTGAGTCGGATTCCCCTGGTCCTGAGACTTCCCACGGTAGGGCTGCAAAGGGAAGCGGCTTCTCGCAAAGAAGTGGCCAAGGTGTCCTGAGCGCGGAGGCATAAAGGGCCTCCGGGGCCTCGAGGCCACGCAGCCGACCAGCCCCGCAGCCCAGAGGACTGGCCGGCCTGGCGGTCTGCAGGCCCAGCCTCGCCGCCCCTCCTCGAGCCCCTCTGTACCCCCGCAAGCGGCGTGACGGAGCTGCTCTCGGCCCTCAGAGGAGCCACACCCTGACCTTTGCCGGCCGGGTGCTGGGAGCTTGCAACCGGGAGACGGTCCTTTGCCGCGCGACAGTTCCCTATCCTCGAAAGCCTCCCTCGGACTCCCAGCGGGAGTACTAAACCAAAATTTCCTTACTCTCCCCTTGATGATAGAGGGCAGAGAGAAAGAAGGGGAGAAAGAAACATTTTGAAAGCTAAGGGGAAAACTCTGACCCCCAGACTCCACAAGTTTTTGGAAAGTGACTGGGCCAGGCAGGAGGGAGAGAAATGCAAAGGTGTCATTTGCTTCTTCTACGAAGAAAAATATGTTTTCCTTTTATGGATTTTGTAAAAGCATTGCTTTCTGACAAGTGCAAGGTACAAAAGGTTGTGGAATTTATTAATACATATTAAGAAGAATCAGGGCGATCAATAAAATTCTCATCTACATTCTTGGGCTACTTGGTAATTTTCTTGCTTCTGAAGGTTTTTAAAGAGTTATACCCGCTGTTGCCACACACAGGAAGATATTTTATTAACAAATCAATCGAGACTTTGTAAAGGATAAGATTAATAGTTAAGATTTAGCATAATGGCGTTCGCTTTATGAATTATTGAAAATTATACTATTGATTTTTCCCCATTGCTACTAACCAAGAAGGTCAATTTTTGTTTTAACACAAATCGTCAAATATCAAAAGCAATACTTTTGTCAGAAGTTGAGTTTTATAGTTTTGGATAATCCTTAAAATTATTTGATAAGGTTTTGCTTGGGTGAGAGCAGAAGGAGGCAACGGGGGACTCGTACTCGGCTTCCTCTGGTGAAGAAAAGTTCTCTAAGGAAGATATGGTGAGGGGTTGTGGTCCAGCTCATTAAAGAACCACCACCGCCACTACCACCTTGGAAACTGTTTTATGAGAAACTTGAACAACTTCCTCCCTCCTTCTCCGGTTGCAGGCGGGAGAGCCGCCTGCGGAAGCCCGGCCTCTAGTCAGCAGCGGGGAGCTTTAACCTTGATTTCCAAAGTCTTGCCCAGGGCGAGGGGCCCTGCCAGTTCAAGAGAGCCATCCTTCGCCTTCCCGGTACCTTCCTGGCAGTCGAGAAAGTTGCACAGCCCCGGAAACTGACCGTGAACCAGTTCTCTCACCGGGAAGGCATCTGTGCTTTTCTCCACACTCACCCAGGAGTGGGGCTGGCCTTGGATTTCAGGCCCAGAGACTGAACTTGTGGGTAAATCGGGTTTCCGCCTCAGCAGAACATTTCTTTGGGGGCCTCCGCTCATTAAAGTGCTTCAGCATTCTGGGGGAACCTAATTGCCTGCCTGCTCCTTCACAAAAACATTTCCCAACAATCCTTTGTGCCCACTCTCCAGAAAGAATTTCCCCTGGCCTGGTGCAAACAGACACTGAACGTTATTTTCAGCCTTGGGACCGATTCGCTTGTCCCCTCTCAGTGCCCTCGTCCAAACAATAACCCCTTTAAAAAAAAAAAAAAACTCCTCGGTGGCAATGAGACAGACCTTTTAAACCTTCACGCAGCTGTTCAAATACAACATCATTGTCAGGTTAAAAGCCTGGCGCCTCCAACTCCTCTGGCTGCAGCACCCTAGCTTAGCTGGAGGTTTAAACATTACCTTTCCACAGGGGTGGCTATTTTTTAGTTTGATGGTGGGGGTTGAGGAAAGCAGGACACACACACACACACACACACACACACACACACACACACACACACAACTTTGACCCTAGGTTGCTAAGATCCCTTCAAAGCTAGCAACTACTAATCAGTGTCCCCAAATTTCTTTTCTCACATTGTGGAGATCTTATTTTGAGCCACAGTTCACCGTGCCCAGGGCTCTGAAAGGTGCCCGCTGCACTCACTGGCGGTGAGCCCTGCCGACCCAGCCTGGCGCCCCAGCATCTGGGTCCCTTCACCTCTTGGAGAGCTGAGCTGCTAGAACTCCGCTGCCCACTTCTTCCTATCTCTGGAGAGCAGGACTGTTCAATCTAATCAGGAATTTTATGCCCATCAAATGCCCTTTCATAATCTTTATTTATACATGAAGAAAACATACAGGCTAAAAACCAGGCGATTCCTTGTGGAGCGGGTAGGTCGTCAGTGAGCCCGGGTAGACAGGATCTGCCTTCTGCGTGTGAGGGCCTTTCTATTTCAGGTCCCTGGCCCTTTGAGCTCGATGGAATTCACCTCACATTGGATAAGATTTGAAACAGATCTTCACTCACAGAGGCTTATCAGATAAAAATTTGAACCTATTCTTGCAAAATTCTGTATTTGTCTCTCAAATTTTGGGCTTTCAGATCGGTTCCTTGGAGCCAGAGACAGTAATTTCTTTTTAGCGATTTTTGTTATTAAAAATCAAGCAAAATAGAAATAACTCGAGGATGAGCTGTATGGAGGAGGATGGAGAATGTGCCTCAGGAGCTTAAAACAGAGATGACAGAGTCAAGACAGTGGCATTAAAAGCCAAGCCCTTATTTTGCTTAGAGTATTTAATGTAGTAGCTGTTTTCGATCATCTTTAGATCAGCTGGGACAGTAACCATTAATAATAAATCAATATTGCACCATAAAGGAGACGAATAACCGCATTTGTACCAAGACCACTTTCCCCTTGGCATAGTTCTTTCCAGAGAAAAATTCAAAAGGTCGCCAAATAAGACAGTAGCCTTTGTATTCAAAAAGTAGCTGGGGTCTGCGCCCTCCTGTCTCTGGAAAGAAGAGTGGAGGCCCCGGGCCTGAGCGGACCTGGGGGGCTCCTAAGGTCACCCTGAGTTGGAGTCCTTGCCAGACTCTAGGCTGTGTCAGTCTCTGGAACAAATGAAAAGCTGTCTCCCCGGGGCGCCCCTCTGGGCTGCACAGCGCAGCGCCCGGCAAAGGTGAAAAGAGATCCGGGGAGCACATGGGGGAAGGTGCTATATCACAGGGAGAAGGGGTCCGGGCGCTGGGAGAAGGGCCGGCGGCCGCGGAGCCTCTGTCCGTGCGCACACAAAAGGCTCCCACTTCGCGCATTTTCCTCCACTTAATATCTGCGTCCAGGCGGCCCAGAATGCACAGCTACGCCCCACAGCCCTGCGCGCTCGGAGGGGGCAGAGCTCGGCTCTTTGGCCTCCAGAGGTCCGGTTCGGATCCCCTGGTCCTTATCCAGCCTCCTTGGGCGTTGCTGAAGGAGACAAACTGCCGACCGCTCAGCAGACGCTGTCCGCCGGCGGCGGCTGCCAGCCAAGGCCAAGGGGCCCTGCACCGCCGCTGGGGCCGCCCCCGAGACAAAACGACATCTGGGAAGGGGGCTTTCACCCCATGGAGAAGAGAGCCCCGCTAGGGCCCCAGGAAAGGTCGCGGCGCAACAGCTAAGCCGGACCCGCGGCCAGACAGGCGGGGCCCAGGACGCCCGCGGAGAGCACCCACGCCTCTCGGCGGAGCCTCGCCGGGGAGTCCGGCGCCCTGGACTCCCGGAAAGCCAACGGCGGCGCCGGGCTCAGATCAGGGATCGCGAGGTGGGAGGAAGACCAGGGAGCCGCGGAGGCCAGGCCAACTCTTCGGGCCGTAGCGCTTCACAATGAACTTCAGGGAAGGGCGCAGCCATCCTCCCCCTGAGCGGCCGTCCCACAGCCCCCTGCTCTTTCTCCCTTTGGACCTCTGCCCACGGGGACACAGGCGCGTCCCAATGAGAAGGGCTTGGCAGGGAGGGGGGGGGCGGCACGCGGCGAATTAAAAGCCTCTGGAGGTCGGTGCCAAACCAGACTCCCCACGTCAATGCTGGCAGACAGCTCGGAAGGTCGACTAGGGCTTATCACTCCTACCCCACACCCGTTTACTACAAATACACCCCAGGTCCACAGCGTCTTGGAGTAGGACACAACACTCCGCCTGCCTCAATCGCCGCCGGCCCAGCCGCACCCCGACTCCCAGCCGCCTGCTCCTCGCCCGCAAGGGTAGCGCCGCGCCAGGCAGGTTCCGGGCCCCAGCTCCCAACCGCACTGTCACTCCTGGACACACTTCATTTTTTTCCTAAATACACACTCAGCTAAATCACCAACCTCCTAATCCGTTTTAAACAAAGCCTTTTAATCGTCTCAGTAGTCTGAGAGCTCACAAGACACATGTGGTTTGGGAAGGTGGAGAGGAGGGATTCTACTCAGGACATGACTTTCCACACTCAAAACAACAAGAAAAATGATTTCCCCTAATTTAATTATCCCGCAATGGTTGTAGCATATTTCGAGATATACACATTTGTCTTTCAAAAATCTCTCCTCTTGCACCATCAGTTCATAGACCACGATATTGTTTGCAACAGCTTTATCTTTAATGAGACAACGATTAGACCATCTTTTGTTTCTGGAATCCGGTTGCCTCCTCTTCTCCGTCTCTATACAACTTCCTACACCTTATGGCTTCTTATTAGACCAAACAAACAGCAAACACCTTTGCTGCCGCCTGTTTCTAACGGACCAAGATTGCCTATTAGAATTTAGTGTTGGAAGGATAGGTACCCCAGCCACTCGGTCAAACGCGGCTTCTGGAACGTGAGCGCGCCCTCGTGTGGCGATCTAAGCTCCTGCAAACGGGAGGTGTCTGGGTTGGACTTGCCTCTGGCTGCTGGCGCACAAGCTTGCTACCCTGAGGTGCAGTTAAAAAAAATAGATGGGGAGAGAATGAAACAGACCAGTTTTTGGATCCTAGGAAGAACATACTTTTAAGGCACTGACATGTTCACTGATGTTTAAAATTCAAAACAAAGGAATCCCTTTCTGAAGGAAATTATTTGATTGTCTGTTTTATTTTTACTGCATCTTTACCCAAAGGTTGAAAGATGCTTTCAAAATGATATAAATATATTTTATTTTGTTCCATGTCTTATAAAGTGCCACAGTTTATTTGGTGGGGAGGCAAACTATTTTCAAATATAACAAAAGTATGAGCCTGAATAAAACTTTTTTTTTTCCAGTGTCTGCTTTTAAAACTGTAGTTCTTCATTAGAGCAAAAGGGACCACTTTCCAACACTCCCAAAACGTCTCCACTGCCACAACCTAACTGGAGTGCAAACTAATGGGTATTTTAATCTGACCAACATTTAAGCAGACTATTGCTACTGAATTACTCAAATATTTGAAGGGAAATTAAGGTTATTGATCCTGAAATTGGAAATTTTCTTAGATTTATGGCAAGCCCTCCATCTGATCCTGTGTGGTCATAAACGTGTGTATGGTCTGGATGTGTGAGCACGTATATGTGAGAGTGGGTGGTGGTGGAAAATCACAGAAGGACCTTAAGGCGCCTAATTATTCAGAGAGGTTAAAGGTGATGACCTTGACATTTTGGAAGTTCAAAGGCATACACTTATGCACTTATGTTTTTCCTTTCCCCCCAAAGCCTTAGCAACTCAAAAAAAATTTTTCAAAATGTGTACTTCCTCAAAAGATGCGTGAACTACTATGGATCTTACAGATTTATATTTTGACTTGGGTTTATATGAGGCTAAGAAACATAAGATTCACTTCACTCTTTTCAGAGAAAGAGAAGCTATTCTCACTTCTCTACTTTATTGCACATTGCGGAAATCTTTTCTGGGCCCACCAGAAGGTGTATAATATAACCCAATTAAGCTGTTTAGAACTTTGGCTTTTATGGTGTTGTCTAGACAGTTCAAGGTTTTGTAAACAGCCTGGCTTGGCCCTGCAACATAAAGTGCACTGAAGCCCTCACATTCTTCACCTTAAAGCGATAAATGTGGTGAAAGACAGGTCTGCAGCCCCTGGCCCTAGTCCAGGGCCCTCCATTCCCGGCTCCAGGCCCACTCTGAAGCCAGCAGAACCCCAGACCCTGTCCATCCACTCATTTTCTTTTAGCAAATTCCCATCGGTCCCCAGTGGAGGTTCCAATTTCAGTTTCTGTGAAGGAACCCTCCTCATGCCTTGTCATTCTCTTAAGACAGATTTTGAATTCTTTAACTAGTTTTTAAAAAACTGTTTTGTCTGTTCAGAAATTCCAATCCCACTAGGCTCTGGGTGGAGGTGGGGATTTGCTGCTCTGATTCCTGCTGCCCAGCCTCACTGCCCAGACAGGACAGGACCAGCATGGCTGACGCACATCATCGACTCAGAAATTTATCATTACTGTGACAAAAAAAAAAGCGCAAAACAAAAAACCAGCAAATAGTGTGTCTTAGAAGGGATTCAAGAAACAGCTCATTTCAGCAAAATTAAAATGTACTACTTGGATTTTCAGTGGCTTAAGGTAGAGGTTTCTGGCCACTAAGATATCCTAATGAGGCCCTAAGCTTCTTCACAGAGGAAAGTTCATACAGTGTATTGAAGCTGTAACCTCCATTTTACTATAAACCATTTATTCACACACAAAAAAGACAGTGACTTGTGCCTTAATATGACAGACCAATGGTACATTTCCCAGAGTTTAAATAATCTGCGTTCACCAAGGGAGAAGGAAAGGATTGCTCAGGCTCAGAACAAAACACCGGGGCCTTCTAACCCGTGGCCTAACTCCCTATGGATCCCGCCTAGTCCCCACGAGGACTCGGAGAGAGGGAGGAGGAACAACAGCACATTGGCGGTAAAATTGTAAAGGGACGTTTGCATTTACCATTTTCCCCTCATTAGGATCCGCTTGGCCAAGTCCCCGGCCTCGTCCGCAGGCTGCAGTGGTCGCTGGGAGGTCCCGAGTTGACCGTGGGAAGGAATCGTGAAGTTCCACAGAGAAGAGGCGTCATTAAACCCAAAGACATCGGGCCTGCGGAGCAGGCTGGTGGGGAGGAGGGTGGGCGAGTGAGGCCGGGGGAGGGGGCGCTTCCTGGAGCTCTCAAAATAAGGGGTTTCCAGTGAAATACTGCAGACGGTCCCTGTTCAGTTTCTTTTCTTTCATCCTGCGATTTTGGAACCAGATTTTGACTTGCCGGTCAGTGAGGTTGAGCATCCGAGACAGTTGGAGTCTCTTCTCTTTGTTTATGTACACATTAAAGAAAAACTCCCGTTCCAGTTCTCGGATCTGGTACTTGGTGTAAGGACAGCGCTTTTTCCGGGACCTCTGGGGGGCCACTGCAAGCCAAAGAGACCACGGTGTGAGTGAGGCCGCTGCTTGCTAGCCCCCACCCACCCGCGGGGCCACTGAGGAGGGCCAGTCCCTGGCCCCATAGGGGCGTCCCCTGCCTCCTCTGAAAGGCCCTGCCTGCGTAGTGGGGGATGATAGATGGGCGGGCACAGGAGAGTGCGGGCGTGGACGTGTGCTCACGCCCAGGGACACACACACACACACACACACACACACACACACACACACGCGCGCGCGCCCTGGCACAGACTCTGAGACCAGAAGGGTGAGCCAGGCTCTGAACCAGAACCCAGGGGGAGAAAGCAAGAGAGGGACGCCCGCCACCCGCCGCCGGGGCATCTGCTCAACTCCGGTGGCGCGCGTCAGCCAGCGGCTTGGATAAAGTCCAGTGCGAGGCTCACTCAGCATCCCCCTACCCCCAGCGCTCGGGTGTCCGCAGCCACCAAGCGGCTGGGACTCTCCTCCCTCTCTCCGAGGTCTTCGGCAAGCCCCCCCCAAAACAGTGAGGGAACGCGCTACGCAGCGGCTGTCCTCCTCCAAGTCTACCTTAAGCCCACCTAAATTGGTTTCCTATCATAAACACGCTTTACAACGACCCGGGAAATCTTATAGGATGTATAAACCCCTCCGAATGCTTATAAAGTAGCACATAAAACGCGCAGGCCGGGAGCCCCCGCCCGCTCGCCCGCCCGCCGCCGCCAGCGCCCGCGCCTACCTGCGCTGCCGCTCTTCTCGGCCCCCGCCTCCCCCGGGGGGCCCTCGCCGTCGCCGCCGCCGCCTTCCGCCGCCCCCTTAGGTTCCGCACCCGCGCTCCCCTTGGCGCAGGGGCTTCCCCCGCCGGCGCCCGGCCCGGCCTTGGGGTCGCCCTTGTCGGCGGCACCCTCGGGCCGCTGCGGCGCGGGCGGCGGCGCGGGCTGCGGCCCGGCGAACGGGGGCCCAGGCGCCGCCTCGTAGAACTGGTCGAAGCCTTGCGGCAGGATGCCGTTGCGGCCCACCGCGCTGTAGAAGTTGGAGGCGGCGCCCGCGGGGCCGTGCGGCGGCCCGGGAGCGGCGCACACCGGCTCAGGCGCCTTGAACAGCACGTCCGGCCGGCGGCCTGCGGGCGGGAGCAGCTCGCGCTGCATGGCTGCCTCCTCGGCCGCGGCGGCCGCCGCCGCGTAGTAGGGCGCGTAGCCCCCCGCGCCGCCGCCCCCCGCACCGCCCCCGCCGCCGCCGCCGCCGCCGCGGTACGGCCACTTGGCGCGCTCCAGGCTGTAGTCGCGGAAAGCCACCTCGCGCACGGGCTGGACGTGCGGCGCCAGGTTGGAGGAATAGGGGAAAGTCATCTGGCAGGACGACGGTTGCGAAAGGAACGACGGCTTGCCAGCGAAGTCCGACGGGGCCACGTAGTAGGCGCAGCCGGGCAGGTACATGCTGGCTGCGCTCGGGCCGCACTCGTCAAAGTCGTTCATGGCTCCGCGGCGCGCACGCCGGCGAGCCCTGGGCCGCTCCCCGCGCCGCCAACCTGAGCCATCGATTGCACAAGAGGCTTGGGCCAGGATCAACTAAGCAAAAATCCCCACCGGGCGCTGACGTGCAATTCATCTTGATTGATTCTGGTGGTAATTATGTCACGTGACGCCATGGAGAGAAATGTCCTTATATCTATATCAGCTCTCGCCAACACGCCCCGGGACGGCTCCTGGCGCCGAGACGAGGGCACGCTGGGGGTGGATCTGCCTCCCTCTCCTTCCTGCTCTCCCTGGGCGCCTCCCGGCTGCGCCGCCGGCCGGTCACCTGCGCTCCGCCAGTGGCTGCCACCGCTGGGCGCATCTGCCACCGCCCGGCTGGGCCGCCCGCCCGCGTTCGCCCGCCCGCGCCGCTTTAAGTACGCGGACTTAGGCCGGCTGGGAGGAGGAGGAAGGAGGAGGAGGGAGGGGGAGGAAGGGGGAAGGGAGAAAAGCGACGAGCGGAGGGGGAGCCCCCTGCCCAGCACTGGGGACTAGGTGTGAGGGTGTGAGGTTCCCACTCCCACCCCCTTTCCTGCGGCCGCTCCCTCCCCCGCAACGCGGACACCCTGCGCAGCTCACCCGCCGGGAGCTTGTTGCTTCTTGTTCTAGGGGCACAATTGCGCCACTCGCCAAGGCGCGGGGAGCCCTGATTTACATATTTCTCTGCCCAGCGCGTTCGCCTCGGAGTAACTTGGCTCTCTCCGGACCGGATCAAGGGTAGTGAGTGCTGGGCTCCAGAGCCCATGCCAAACCCTCCTAGCACTGGCCAGTGCAGGGCCTCCGGTGCACACTCTGCTCCCTCTCCTCTGCCATGCCCCCTCTCAGTGCCTCTCACCCTTCTTCCTTCCTTCATCACTCTTAAGCCTTTCTTCTCTCCTTTCCTCTATCCTCTTTCCTCTTTTTCCCTTGTCCCTTCCTCTGCTTTCCTATCTCTCACTGGGTTCCCTCATCTCACTTTTTTTTCCACTAAGCTGTGTGTCCCTATCTTCCTCCCTGTGGCTTCTCCGGCTACTCTCAGTACTGAAGGGAGCTCCACAGGCAGAGACACCCCAAGGTTCCAGCCTCCCTAAAAGATGGGGGTTCTTTTGAACAAAAGGATCTGGAGTCCCTTTCATCCGGTGCAGGGGGTCTTGCTTATACCCAGGAGAACACTTCCCCCCCACCTCTGCCCTCTTCGCCTGCCCTGCTTTCAGGCCTGGCTGGGACCAGCTGCCTGGCACCCGTCCCTTCACTGCACGGAAGCAGCCAAGGCCTGTGCGTGCATTCACGTGCATCTCCTGACTCCTCTGGCGCCCTTGGGTGTGCAACACTACTGCAGTCCCTGGAGATCTGTCGGTCCTTCCAGGGCTCTCCCCATCCCCTCTGCACCGTCTGGCTCTGAGGCGACTCCTCAGGTCCCCATCCGCTCTCCCCACGCCTTGTTCCCCCTCTGCTGCAACCCTCTCCTAGCCCAGGGTTCCAAGGAAGGCCTCGGCTCCCACTGCAGAGACAGCTGGCGCTTTTCTCCCCAAACCCAAGTCCAGAACCCAGGGCAGGAGCCGGATCCAGTTCCCAGGATCCTCTTGCCCAGACAACCCAGCACTGAGGCCTGGGCCTCAGTCCTCAGCCCAGGGCAGGAGGTGCAAGCCGTGCTGGGTCCGCTCCCAGGCGGGGCCGGGCCGGGCGGGCCGGGCCGGGACGCTGCAGCGCTGGTGCCGTGCTCTCTGACCACCGTGTCGACAGACAGAAAAAAGGCGGGTGGTCTGAGCTGATATCTATTTTCTGGTTGAGGTCCCCCCTTCACCTTTTCTCCTCCCTCCTTTCTTCCTTCCTCTCTCTTTCCTCCGCCCCCTCCTCTGCTTCCCTCCCCCCAACACTGCGCAAACAGGTCTGGGGCGCCTGGAGGGTACCAAGCCTTCTCCTACCTCAGATTGTCCAGCCTGAGTGCCCCCTCCCGAAGCTGCCACCCCCTCCCGCATTGCGGATAGCACCCTTCTCCGCCCAGACCCCCGGCACACTTATCTGCCTCCTCATCTCCATCCTAGCCCCAAGCCTCTCCTTTCCGACTCCTGGTCGACGCCCCTGGATCTCTCTCCTAAAATGGCTCCCGGGACACTGCACACTGGCCCCGCGGTCGCTCAGGACCCAGGGCAGCGGCGGGACAACCTCTCGGGTCTTGCTGTGTCTAAGGGTGCAAAAAATTCTCGCACCTTTTCATTGCTCGCGCCACGGAGAGGGACGCAGGCAGCCAGCCGCCCCCAACGTGAAGCCTGATGACCGCGGAAAAGGGAAATGGAGAGGACGAACCATTCAAGTTCAACGACATGGCGACGGAGGCTCCGGCGAGAGCCGCGCTTTTAGGGGAGGGCGCGTCATCCGCTGCAGCGCGCGGGTGCGCAGTGGGGAAAGGGGCGATGGGCCCCTCTCGGAGCCTTAGCGTGGACACTGGCTGCCAGCCCCCGCCCCCAGCTCAAGGACCTCGTTCGGGGCCCAAACCGCATCGCTCTCTAGCCCCAGCTCCCTGCTTGGTCTTCACCCCGAAAAACCAGAGAAAACCACCGCCTCTGGACCCGCGTATTCCGCTGGAGAACCTACCCTCGAGACCGGCGCTGTGGCCTTGTCCTTGCCTGTGCGGCCCCACCCGAAAGGCAGCGAGCAGACCAGGCCTTCGGGGCGCAGCAGCAGCTCCTCAAACGACAGCTTCTCCGGCAGCGCAGAGATGCGAGGCGGCGATTCGGAGCCACCCAAGATAAGACACTAACTTGACCTTAACTTTGTCAGGGCGCCCCTGGTATCTGGAGAACGTGAACAGACACTGTCTGGCAGCTCTCGTAAAAGCTGACTGGAGAAGGGATTCTGAGTCATTTCATTTATTGCCACTACAGTTCTGCGAGAAAGCTTTTCCTCCCTGCCAAACTTTAATTATTTATGCTCTTTTAGGAAGCGAAAGAAGAGAAAAGCAGGGAAAGTACCCAAAGCAAGTCCTTCCCCTGCAGAGCCTTGGAAAGAACTCCTTAAGCCCACGCCCGGAGAACAAAAATGTGGGGATATCACCTTTGTCCAAGGACAGTCGGACAGGCGCCGGCCCCCCAGCCACCGAGGGGGGTGGATGCAGCTGGGAGAGGCGTGATGGGGCACACATGTCTCCCTCCCCCCGGCGCGGGCATGAATATTTACAACGATTCTGGATTTCTCCACCACCCCTCAGCATCCGGGAAGCCACCCTCGCCGGCCTCCCTTGGGGAGAGCCCCCAGGCCTTGAAAGCTTCCCAGTTCAGCCCACTGAGCAAGATACTGATTCAGTGTCAGACTTAAACTTTGTTTTTCGGTTTGGAAACCTTTTTCTTAGTCAAGAGGCCCCAGTGAACTGCATCTTTGCATGGACATGTTGATGTTTCTGAGAGGGAATGTTGAGCCCTCAGAATTCAGCATCTTTCCGCTCTGACATTTGTTTCTTCTCAGTTTCCTCAAGACTCCGAATCTCTGGTGGTCATTCAGCTGGGGTCTGCAACACCGTGATCTTTGTTGTTGTGTGGATCAGCAAAGGGGACACTGGAAAAACACTGCTGAACCCCCACATAAGATAGTACACGTAGAATAATTGAATTATCTTTGGAGAGTGGGTCTCCAGAAACATTTTCCCTTCCTAGACTAAAGGAATAGAACATGATAATTTAATGGTAGAAAATTAAAGAAAACCAAACAGTCTACATTTGTTGTTGGAGGGCCTGGGTCTGAGAGTCTGTTTCTCCCTGCTTTTCCTAGCCCTCTGGACCGGAGGTCTCAATGTGGCTTCCGCCTTTGTTCAGCAGACAAACCTCTGAATAAAGACTCAAGACGGGGAGCCTGGACTGTGGGTGCCACTGCCTCCTTGTGCCCAACCAGGTGGGGAGACATTTCTAGCTCTGAGGCCTAGGTAGCCTGTTTTTCCTTTCCTTCCCATTGTGTGTGTGTGTGTGTGTGTGTGTGTGTATGTGTTGAGAGGAATTATTTTTTTAAAGATGAAATATTTTTAATGTATAAATCAAATTCAGTTCATGGAAAAGGAGTTATAATGTTGAATACTCAGTTTTAGTGATTAAGCAGTTGTGCTGTTTTTCCTTATTGCTAAAAGCTAGCTTCCACCTCCACCAGTTAGCAAGCCAGAGGGGTTGGTGTAGCAGTGAGTACCACTAAAGTCTCTGAATTTACCCAGTTGAGCTGAAGTTTCCAAAGGCCTAGAGGGTCTCCAGCGTACATTCCTCTGAGGGGCGTGAGGCACTCCTGGTGGAGGTGTGTCAGGGATCTGCACACGCTTTCGGCTCTCAAGAGGAGCCTGACCAGAACTTGGCTTTGTTTTGAAATCTGAGGAACTACAAATCTTGGCACCTCTTCATAACAGCATGAATTAAAGCTTGAGGATTTAGGTGAAATGCAGAAGCCCCCGCTGGCAGTGAGTAGAGTGGCCCGCTTAGTGTTTGAGATGCCCTCACCTCTGCCACGGTCTCCCTCCACTACCTTTAGATATTTCATACAAATTTTGTTCATGGGTTTTGATACACCATTTCCTGACTGCCTTGGAAGCCATTTTCTCAATGAACAGTCAACACCCGAGGTGAAACTGCAACCAGAAAAAAAGAGAAATCGATGGTCTGAAAATCATTAGAAATCCAAAGTGTTTCCAAAAATCAGTATCAGCCCCTTGATAAGAGTGTCTGGGACCTGGATATTTATTTTCACTTTAAACATTTCTATGCATTTAATATATACGAGGAGTTGTTCTTGACAAAGTAAAAATATTCATGACAACTATAGCACAGAAGATAAAATTAGTCTAAGTTAAAGTTAGCTGAGCTGGGGCTCATGGGTCCCTGTGAGCACCCCCTCCCCCAGGTCCAGGGCCTGGTCTTCCACTGAAAAGAAATCACTGGACTTTGGGCAGGAACAGCGAGCGACTCCTTGGGCTGCTGTGTATCTTGCTAGGACTTGGGATGGAATGGGGTCCATTACGTTTCTGGAAGATTGGGACACAGGCAAGAATAGTGGGACTTGGGGGGCACAGACTGATAAACGTCGGGACACCATAGCACATCCAGAACCACTCCATCCGAGATCCAGGAACCCCAGTTTCCACAAGGCAAACTGTGCATGACCCAGGTCCTGGCACAGGCCAGATTTGCCTCTGAAAAGGGCACAGTGTGTGGCGGTGCCTTTGTTGGAGTTGATGGGTGGTAGAGAGGGAGAGAAAGGAACTTCTGATCCTCTCTGCTCTTCAAGAGCAACAATGGGGCTGAGAGTCTGAGAGGTCTCCTTCCCCACCCCACCTTACCTACCTAGAGAGGGAACTCATAGTTAACAGCCTGACTGTAGGACCCTCTTCCTTTTGCCCACTCCCTTCTCCTCCCCCTAGAAAGCTTTCCCTCCTCCTTGTGCTGCTGGGCAGCCATGCAGACCAGCAGCACCTCACAAGAGGTCACTGTGGGAAGTCTGGTTAGAAGATGCACCCAGATCTGCCAGGCGTATATGAGGAAGAGGGAAAAGTAGAATTTGGAGTCTTGTCTGGCTAGCGCAGTTTGCTCAGAATTCCGGCCTCTCTCATCCTATCTCTGGGAAGTGTCGGGCCCCTTCTAGCCAGCCAAAGACCCTGCCCAACCCCCATTCCGAGGTGTTTGTCTGGCTGCCCTGCCCCTCCCCTCTGGTTTTCCTCAAGTCTGAAGGTCTAGGGCGGCTTTTGTCCTTTCCACTCGCCAGGGAAGATGGGAGGGGGAGACCAGCCCCTTCCTTCCTCTGGAGTGGAGATCGAGGTGGTGGGCACAAAGGGGTTCTGCTGCAAAAAGACTGAAGAATACCCATAGCCTTCTCCATTGAGGCTGAGTCCTGAGGCCCTTCCTATGTTCACATCCATACTGGAATTTTGCTAGGTGTTTGCTAAGAGAGCCGTAGAGAGAAAGGAAAAGAGAACTAAACAGCTGGAAACAGAAACATCCAAGGGCAAGGGATTGAGAATGAGCTCCACTTGCACAAGCCACAGACAGAGCAAGGACAGGTGACTCGGGCTGAGGGTGCATCGCAACTCCCAAACAGGGTGAGTTGCAACTCCTGAACACCCTTCAGAAGGTACTTCGAGAGAATGGAAAGTGAGGAGGCCAGACTGGACTCATCTCCCTATCTCCTAAGGGCTTCTGGGGCTGCAGACTGAGCAGGAGGGAGCCTGGAATCAGCAGAGAGCCGAGGGGAAAGACCCAGCCCCAGCACCTGCTGTCCACCAGGCCTTGGTCCAAGAGGGTAGGCCTGGCTGGCGGTGGCCTAGCGCAGGCTAATAGAGCGCCAGCGCCTGCTCACGAAGCACCACACGCTTCTTCTTCATACGCCTGTTCTGGAACCAGATTTTGACTTGCTGGTCGCTGAGGTTCAGCCTGTTGGACAATTCTTTGCGCTTCTGTCGGTTGATGAATTCGTTGATGAGAAATTCGTTTTCCAGCTCTGCAATCTGCTGCTTCGTATAGGGTTTCCGCTTCTTGCGGGCCCGCCCCGGGGCCGCCCCCCACGGCAAGCCTGCAACACAGCCCCAGCCTGTGTCAGGCAGGCTAGCTCCCGGTCACCGCCCAGTCCCGGTGGGTCCCCTTCCCCTACAGTGCTCCCCGGCACCCCGCCTCCCAAACCGGCCCGGAGAGCATGGGCTCCGTTTACCGTCGGGCAGCGAAGGTCGCAGGCAAGAAGCGACGCCCGCCGCCTGCACTGTCATGTTCAAGTTGAGCGGGCCCTTGGTGTCCTCTTTGAAGCCTGCAGAGCAGGGGACCCCCTGGAGCAAGGTCGCAGAGCCTGGCGCGGCGCGGCCCACGCCTGCGAAGTCGTACTTGGTCGCTTTGAGCACGGCAGCTGCGGGAGCCAGGGTGGCCTCAGAAGCGAAAGGCGGCCGCGTACGGCCCCGCTCCTCAGGCCCAGAGGCAGCTTCAGGCGTATAGAATTTGATCTGTTCTTCGGGCCCGTCCTTGGCGCCCGGGGGTTGCAGACCAAGAGACCCCGAGCCGGCCAGGTAGGGCTGTGAGAAGCCGCCAAAGGCACTGGCGTTGGCGGGCTGCGCGGGGGCACAGGAAGCGGGAGTGGAGGCCCAGGGCAGCGCCCCGCGAGGGTACGAAATGGGGGGAAGTGCGGCCAACTGACCGCCATTAGGCCGCAGGTTGGAAAAGTAGAAGGAGTCGGGCGACGGCAGATTCAGGAGCGAGCCCACGTAGCCCGCTCTGTACAGACTGCGCTCACACATCTCCAACAAAGGGCTTCGGCTGCGGTCGCGACAGTATTTAGTTACAACCCGGAATAAGAGGACAGGCTCAGACGATTGGACGAAACTTTGCCTGCAGGTTCTTCCAAGTCGGTCATTTCAGCACCGCCTACATCCCCCGACCCGTTACCCCCCTTCAGGGTATTATGATAACACCCCTAAGGTTGGATGGTGAAGGACGAAGAGACTGCCACAGAGCTAAAACCGGTTGAGTAAAGCGAAGCCACTACAAGTTTCCAAGCTGCCTTAGGGGGCTGGCGACAGCAGGCTGACGGTTCTTTTGCCCACATATCCCATGGGATCCTGCTTGTTCTTGATTGGCTTTGCCACCCCGTGTTCTGCCGGCTACCTGGGCCGGGCTTGCTGCTACCAGCTTTAAACTGCAGCTGAGTGTTTTTGCAGTAACCGGCGCCTCTGGGCTTGTCTGGAGAGGGCGCGGCCTGGCAATGCCACTCCTCTCCCTGTCCCTTTCATGCGAAGGACCTCTCAGGAGGCCGCTGCGGGGATCAGGCCGCAAAGTCCTATCAGCTGCTTGAGCCCTGGGTCCAAGGCTACAGATACATCCAAGAAGTTTACCCAGCTCGGGAAGTCTTCACAGACTGCCCGAGTTTGGCGCCCCAGAACGGTGTTTCACACGGTCCTACTTTGTCCTCACGGCTGGCCAGGAACTCTGCTCCTAGCGAAGCTGCCAGCCAGGTTCAAGGAGAAGATTGCCAGGGAATCCATAGCTCAAGTAGACACTCGGGGCCGTAGGCTACAGTCCTTATATTGCCAGGAGTCACTAATTTAGTGACTACACCATGTAAATCAGAACTCCAAGGTGGTGGGCAAAGGAGGACAAACGCCCCCACAGAAGGTGGAAAGGCAGAAGAGCCATAATGGA
Organism: Petromus typicus; assembly: GCA_004026965.1. Lineage (NCBI taxonomy): Eukaryota > Metazoa > Chordata > Mammalia > Rodentia > Petromuridae > Petromus > Petromus typicus. The sequence continues at coordinate 117,409 of PVIR01000969.1, forward strand.
TCGCTGGGCTGGTGTTGGGGTGGGGGATGGGGGGAGCAGGCGCCCAGGGGCAGCCAGCCAGCGGCGCTTCACGCCTCTCAGCTACCTGAGGCGCAGGCAGCTGGCGAGTTCACCGATCTAGCAAACAGGGAAGCGGGAAGGGCGCGGTCCCTGTAAGGGGAGAATTCCGAGCCCCCGCCGCAGGCCCTCCCCTTCGGTCTGTCCGGGAACTAGGAGAAGCCTGCCTCCTGTACTAGGACTCCAGAAACCCGGTGAGGGTCAGTTCCAGAGAGGGCGTCTGCCCTATCCTGCAGCAACCGCCTAGTCCCCAAGCCAACCTGGAATTGGTTAGACTGCCAGCTCCAGCTCGGAGACCACACAGGCGCCGCCGGAGGGCAAGCCTGACCACCGCGCCGAGACTTTATTGTGTGAGTTATGGCGACCAATTGGGCGGCTGGGCCGACGCAATCGGCCTCTTCCTCCAGCTTTAGGGTGGGGGTGGGGTTGAGGAGGAACAGGGCTGGGGAGGGGTGGGGGTGGGGCGGTGGGGGGTGGGGAAGTCCGGGGCTTCTCAGGGCACTGAATTTCCTTCGGAGCTCAGAATTAGAGAGCCCGTTCTCCCCGACCTTCCAAGGCAGGTGGGGTGGGCAAAAGCTACAACCCGGGTCCTAGAGGCTTCGGGCAACTCAGGCCTCGGTGACTGATGTCTCTCATTTTGGGAAACTGGCCCTGTTTCCTAGGAGCAGCAGCCTTCTCAGGCCTGAAATCTCCAGTTCAGGGGTCCCTGCGGTGTCTGCGCCTCCAGTCTGAACGCACAGAGGGTCCTTGGTATTTCCAAGCCCCAGGGTGCCTCCTTCGAACTCATCGGACAATCTTAACAGCAGCTGTGTGTGCCCGTCAGGACTACACGCCAAAAAAGAACTAAGTGAGAAGCAGCAAAGACCAGAACGGCTAGATTTCCCCCAGTGCTCCTTGTGCAGCCGCCACATCTCAACCTTAGGTTTATGGCCTTCGAAGTCTGGCAGGCGAAGCCTTAAGCAGGGACTGGAGGCCGGAGGGAGGTGGGGGCGGCAGTGAGGCTCAGCGGTCGAGGGAGAATGGAAAGGAGTGTCTTGTGCAGACGCTGAAGGCGAGCTCTGCCAATGCCGCAGACCGCCCAGGAGATGGCGAGCGCGCTCCATGCCTGGCGAGGCGCCGCCGCACGGTCAAGATCAACAGTGAAGGGCGGTGCGACGGCCTGGGGTCGCCAGGCTGCGCGGTCACAGCCCGCTGCCAGGCTCGGCCGGCGACCTCGGAAGGCCGGCGATGAGCCGCGAGGCCGCCCCAGACAGCGGAGCCAGGGGCAGCCCGGAGCGTCGTGGCAGCCCTTTGTCTGCCCCGCTCGCTGTGCCTCTCAAATCCCACACGAGCGCGCCGGCCTCAGTCCCCCACCGGCAGCCGGAAAGCATGCCAGTTTCTGCACAGCTCTCCAGTCGGTCCTCGGTTTCTAACCAAAAAAGAGGTCTCTCCCCAAATCCTTTGCCTTGCGGGCTTCCAGCGGGCCTCCCTCCAGCACCCAGGCCATTCTCCCCACTCTGGCCTAGCAATCTGGAGAATATGAACAGAACACATATAAATAATAAAGCCTTCATCTGTTATTGATTTAGCCGTCAATCTAGATTCCACCAGAGAGCATTTGAGCTCGGTTTTAATCTTCAACTAGCCTGTCATTTCTCTTGGGCGGAGGGAAACTGAAGTGCAAAGTATAGATGAAAGGAAAACCTCCGCGCAGACCCCTCTAAGCCAGGATGGGAAACCTGAGAAAAGAATCCGGGAAATGGAGTATGGCCGGGAGTCTGGAATTTACAAAAGAGGACTGAGGAGATGGAGCGGATGGCGAGTGGAAGAAAGAAAAATAAATGGGCTTGTTTCTCATGAAAAGGCGACCTGTGAGAAAAATATCGAAAACTTTAATGACCCTTCCAAAACTGTCCCGTCAGGGACGATGTGGCCCTATTTTCAAGAATTTTTCTTCTACATAGATTTAATCGCTCTTCTGTGTCTGTGGGTCTCTGACCTTGTCTTTCTCAAAACGAATTTGGCTGTCTGCAGCAGGCAGTAATATGTGAAAGAAATCCAGCCCGGCCAGAGAAAACGAAAGTACTTCCCAGAACTGTAGGTCCCCTTGCTTTCTAGCAGAACCGTAAGGGAACTTTCCTGCCAGAGGTAACGTGCCGTGTGAGATTTTTAAAATCTGTGTTTTGTAAGTAATATAACAAAATGTTAGCAGCCGTGAAATTGCACCAGGAGCTCACCACTGGCGTGAGGCATCAGGTCCCTCAGTGGCCATGTCTGAGTGTGTGTGTGTGTGGGGGGAGGCCTCAGAGAAGGTTTTAGTGTCTAAAAGTTTTGTTGAGCAATTAGGATGTGTACTTGTTTCTGATTGTCAATGGCTGTGTGTGTACAGACTACCCAGAGAAGAAGATAGGAGATAAGGCTAAAATGTTTCTTTTTCGATTGCCTAATATGGATGTGGCGTTCTAATTTCAAGACCTTTGTAAGCGCGATATTTATAACGGGCCTTTCTAGGTTGGAAACTTCCAAGGGAATGAGTTACCCTACACTTGGGCACACTATTGATACTTACTGATTTTAAAAAGGAATAAAACTTTGAAAATAAATAGATTACACTGAAAGAGAAATAACATTTTATTGGAGTCATTTTGGAGCTGGTGTGATAAAAAAGATATTTTTAGACAGAGCAAACGATAGCCTCTTTTAAAAACATCACTTCTGCTAAAGGGGTGGGGAGCAGCCTCAGAGAGCCAAGTGTGTGGCGGTTTCAGGGATCAGAGCTGGTGCTGAGTTTCCTTCATCTCTAGAGAACATCACAGTGTTCAGGATAGCAACATTTTATAATAAATAAGTTTCTAGAGGCAACACAAGCTAAAAAAAAAGAGAGAGAACACATATGCATAAAGACTCAGAGGAAATGAGAGTTCTGTTTATTTGGCTCTCTCTAGGAGTAAGAGTGATATTTAAATGCCTGAAGCACTGCTGGTGTGTACCAGCTCACAGCCGTTGCCTCTACAAAAATAATCTCTCACTTGTATAAATATGCAGCACTTTAAAAGTTCTTTAGCATCACTTGCACAAATGTCTTTTTTATTTTCTTCTTGTACCTTACAGCTTCATAGTTTTAAAATTTGTTAGATGTTTTAAAGCCCTTTGGGAGGCCCAAACTGTTCATTTAGACACTTAAAATTCTTCACGGGGTTCTGAATAAAGTTTCAATGGCCACAATAGTTCATTCTCTGTAGTGACTGTGGAAGGCCTCAGTCTAGTCCTACAGACTGGAGGCCACGGAAAAGAGTGCACTTTTATCACCCCTGGGTTACTCTGCTAATTGCAGTTTCCTAAATATCTTTATCTGGATTCTAAGAAACAAAGGCATCCATGCAGACATATCATTTTCAAATTAAAGGTCATAAAAGCACAAATTACAAGCTGTATTACGAAAATGCAACCAAAACAGCAAGTGAGGGACCCAAAGTTGGGACGATTGTCTTCATTCTAATACTGATTACAAACACTGTTTAACAAGGCAGCTGCTTTTCCAACCATCGCGGTGCCTTCAGCCTCTTATTTCTGGGTGAGCCTGCAGCAGACTGCCTGGAGCAGACTCACTCGCCTCAGGGAAACTGCTGAGGGCTCAGGATTCAATTACCCAATCACAGGTTATGAGTGACTGCAAATCGTTCTGCCCTAGTGGATTACAAAGATAATCAATTCTGGAAACCAACATATAAAGTGATTTTTAAAAAGTAGAACTCTTAAATCAGAATGACACTTCTGAAACTCATTAGAGGGGTTATTAAAAAATATCTCAAGTCCTTTATACTGGCCTGGAGGAAGAAACAGAACACTTAAAACATCATAAAAAAATAAACCTAGACAAGAACAAAACCAATAATAAACAAGTAAGAAAGAGCTATGAAGTCAGGTTGGGCAGCAAAAGGTTTTAACAGCCAGGTGAGGGTTGAGAAAAAAAACAATTCACAAAATTTGCCATCATTGGCAGGGAGTGGGGGGAGGAATTAAATACATATTCAAGTCTTTTCAAAGGTCTTCAGGAGACAACTGATAGCAATTAAACTGTGGTCCACTTGGCCCACATCAGGAGACAGTGTCTTTGAGCTTGGAGACGATTTTCTTGTCCTTCACTCGTCGGTTCTGAAACCAAATGGTCACTTGTCTCTCAGAGAGGTTCGTGGCAGCTGAGATCCGCCGCCGCTTGTCCTTGTTAATGAACTTGTTAATGGCATACTCATTCTCCAGTTCTTTGAGCTGCAGTTTGGTATAAGGCACCCTTTTTTTCCTTCCCCGTCGATAGACACACATGTCTGGCTGGTTTAAAGCCACATCCCCTGGTACAAACAACAGTATGGGAAAAATTAGACTGGGGTATTTGGAGGAGCTACTGGAGAACTCTGTAGTGTACAGTGTCTGCGTGTGAGTGGGGGCTTGGTGGGATATAGAGAAGAGAGAAAGCCAGGGTGTTTACTCTTTATTATTATTTACACAGTGATATTACTTACTTGTTATTAAAGAAAGACTATTTGCACTTCAAAACAAAGGCTAATTGGACGAATCATCATGGTTTTTCAAACTGGCACCTTAACAAGTCTGTGATTTTATGGCCTGCTTACTGAGGACGCTCATAAGGATAGTTTCTGCAAAGGCCAGTTGCATACATTAACACACACACACACACACACACACACACACACACACACACACAAACTGTCAGGCCTTTTATCCACACTTTGATTTCTGTATTCACTTTGGAATTTGTGGGTCCTAAGAAACTTTACTGGCCACCCTTGCAGAGTTCTTGAAAGTGGGGCCCCAACTCTGTGACACCCCTTGGGAAAGAGGTCTGTTCAGCAGAAAGACCTTACCAAAGGACATCCAAAGACTCTGAGTTTAAGGAGAAACACGCACCTGCACCATGCAGAGGAAGCAAACCATTGTGAGGCCTTTTATACGGTGGGAGGATTTTAGAGTTCACAAGAATGGGACAAACTTGTCCACTGGGTTAATTCTGACTAGTCATGGAGCACGGGGCCCCCTCCCAAATACAGACTCGACCTCCAAGTTCTTTCTTTCCTCCTTCTCTCATTCCCCTTCTCTCCTGCCCACCCTTTTCTTCCACTTCCCCTACCTGGAAAGGATGATTTCCAAAAGTGGGACCCTTGAGGCTGGTCCTTGGCACAGTACACCTGGCTATTCCAACCGTTGGCCAGCGTCCAGGACTGGTAGCCCTCCATGGAGATGTAGGCTTCGTGCCGAGGCTCTCCGGAGCCGAAGGTGGACACCATGTCGATGTAGCCAGGCACGTGCTGGTAGGGGCTCGTGTATCCCTGGTAGAAGGACACCTCCTTGGCTCGAGCGGGGACTTCGTTGGTCGGTACGCTGCTGCTCGCCAGGCCCGACACGTCCATGTACTTCTCCACCGGGAAGCCTCCCAGAGAGGCGTGCGGGGACGACTTCAGCGCATTCTGCTGCAAGCCCACGCCGTGCGACATGCGGCAGCTGTAGTAGCCATTGCCAAAGTGGTAGCCGTAGCCCAGCGCCGGCGCGCCCGGAGGCGCTGCAGCAGTGGCCGCCGCTGGCGCGGGAGCCGGGCACTCTTTGGTAGGGGGAGCCTCGGGGCGCGCGGCGACCACGGCCGAAGACGACGACGAGGAGGCGGAGCCCGTGCGCTCAGAGGTCCCCGGGTACGCGAAGCTGGAGGCTGCCGCCGCCGCTGCCGCCGCCGCCGCTGCCGCCGCCGCCGCCGCGCGCCCCGAGTGCGTCCCGGCAAACACTGGCGCGGAAAGGAACCCGCGGCACTGGCCCGGCACCGCCGCCGCCGAGGATGAGGAGGAGGTCGGGGCGGGCCCGGCGGCGCCGCTGTCCGCCCGCAGCCCGTCCATGTCCCAGCTCCCGGCGCGGCTCATGGCCCGGCGTGGCCCGGCCCGGGGCCCGACCCCGGCCCCGCGCAGGACACCATGGCGCGGCGCCTCCTCCCTCCTCTCCTTTCTCTCGCGCTCGCTCCCGCCCTCTTCCTCTCGCCCTCTCTCCCTCCGCGAGCCTCCCGCCTCCCGCCCGCCCGCCCGCCCTCCAACAGGTTAGCTCATCGCGGGACGTTTATAAAAACGAAGTTCAGGTTGGGAGGGGGCCGGGGCCGGTCGGGGGGCCGCCTCCCGGCCCGAGGGCGCCGGCCGGGGACCATGCCATTGGCTGCGCGGGGACACGTGGGGGCAGGGGCGCGGGGAGCCTGGCTCCGGGCCCGGGCCCGCCTGGACCCACCCACCCGGCCCCAACCCCCGCACCCCCGGCGCAGCCCACCTCCCTCCTCTCCCTCCCGGACCCAGGCGTTGGCGCTGCAGCCACCCCCAAGAGTTGATTGCGCGACGGCCCATCCCAGGCCCTGTCTGCGACCGAGGCAGGCGCCGAGGCCTGCGCCTTGTCTCGGGCAGGACTGTCTTTGCCACCTCTCCTCGGTTCCCCAAGCTGCAAACAAATGAAGATGAACGCCAGAGATAGTCAGGAGGATGTAAAAACAGACCAAAAAATATTTTTAAAAAATCTTGTAGCTTAATCTTTCGTGAGCCCACCTCTGGACCACAAACTCGGAGAGCTGCTTTTCCCTACCCTGGACTTTGTTACCAGGCAGAGGCAGTTCACACTTATAAGACTCTTGGTCGCAGATTCTATAACGCGTTTAATCTTCGCCAAGAAAATACTCACACAGCGCCCTTGGGCGGCGTAGAGCCTCTCAAGAAAGTCAAGCCGAAGCAAGACCCACCTCATCCGCGCGCCAAGTCTGAAGATCTGCCCCATCGAGGAAGCCCACGGATGCCTGATCCACGCCTCCATCTCGCTACACTCAGGCCAGCTACAGTCACCTCCGGAGCTGGATTTCCTTGTTCCAGGATGCCCCCCTCGGCGGGCAGAAAGACCCTCGGAAGGGCGCGAGAGGAGAAAGCTGTTCTGCGGTTGCCTTTGCGCCCTGGCCCCCGCAGCCTACTGGCCACTTGCATTTCGCAACCATCCACCCCCACCCGTTACTCACATCAAATAACTGAAAACTTCACTTTCTCCAGAGACCTTTGTTTAGCTTCCTTTTCCAAGTTGACAACTACAGAAAACTGAGAGGCATTTTTCCAAGCAAAGTCGAGGCTTGTGTTAGCATTACTTAGGTACCAGAGTACCTAAGTCTGACTTTAAGGGGGTCTCCCCTTGGGACCCTGCTGCCTAGGCTTTAGGGTTCCAAGCCCCAGTCCATCACTATCCTTTCCTGGTGTTCCTCACCCACCCCACTGATCTTGGCGGTGAAAGGGGAACCGTATGAGTCGTGTGGAGACTTGGGTCTCTATCTCAAGAGCAATATTAGATCGTAGGAGCCAAGGGTACTGGAGTGGGCCTGGGAGACCATAGGGTAAGCCAGTTTGATTCTGGGGATCATCACCTCTCCAGGACAGCCTATCTCCAGGAAAATCGCTCCCCTAAACTTGTGATTGGTGAGGCCGGGTTTTCTCTCAGTCCCTGGCTCCCTACAGTCCCTGAGTAGGCAAAGGAAAAAAAGCCAGCGAAGTCGTCCTGGCCCTGGCCTGGCATTGCAGGGTGGGCTGCTGGTGTTGGGAGTGTTGACACGCAAAACACAGTAACCATAAAAGGCTCAAATAAAGGAGAAAGTTATGAGAGAGGTGCTGAAAAAGAAAAGCAAGAGAATTGGTTTGACCTTTTAAAGTCCTAGACAGGTTCATGATCAAATTCAAGCCAGGAGGGCCCTGAGTTTTGCAGAACTGTAAGGAAGAAAAGTTTGCTGATGAGAACAATTTCAGCAAAAGTTAGTGATGGAAACTGGACTGCGTTTTAAAACAGCAAGTTAAGGTCAGGTAACAGAGTTACCGACTTTTTGAAAAGCATTGACTAGATTCTCTCCCCAACAGTTTTGGTACCAAGCCACAGACCACTTTGAGATGAAGATGCAGTGTTTTCTCCTTTGTTTCCCTTACTTTTCTCAGTGAGAGAGAAAACATACAAGTACTTTTTTTCTGTTTATTTTAACTTTATTGAAATATTCCTGGGACATAACTGGCACCAATGAACTTCCAGCTTCTTAAAACTAAATATTTTAGTGATTGTATGCCCTTGAACTTCAGTTCCATTTTCTACCTGATAAAGACATTTTAATGACTGGTTAAATATTTATACATGAGAAAAGTGAAATCATGATAGAGAAAAAAAATTTATTAAGCTTTGCTGACCTCAGGTAGCCCATCACTTTTGGATTAATTCTCCAGGCAGCAAATTAGGTTGTGCTGAACTAGGAGGCAAATTTGAATTAATGTGCAGGTGGAGACTTCTCAGTGCTGGCCCTGCTTCCAAAGGCCCTGAAAGACCATGCAGGATTTGGAGTTTCTCTGCTCATCTCCATGTATATTCTGGGATCAAGGAGATTTTTGAATAATAGGTTGCTTTCTTGATCTTGATGTTATCCTGTTACTTTGGAGGTTGCCAGTAAGGCTTTTGAGGTCCCAGCTCCGCAGGAGGGGGTTGCCCATAGGAAAGGGTCTCTGATTGGGTCCTGTGTGGGCCCCTATGTTCTGGTATCCCAAGATAAGGGTGTTGCTGAGTACTAGGCAAAGTTGGGCTGCTCTGCTTATGAACTAACAAGGAACATAGTTTACAACATACGGGTGATAGGGGAAGAATTCTGAGACTGAATTGGTAGAAACATTTCATTTAGCGTGTACAGACTGTGTCTAAGCTGATTTCAGGTTGAAACTTGATTGAAACCATTATCTTTAGTTATCCAGGAGTACAGAGTGGGAGTTACTTACATTGGTATATGTGTGTGTCATGCTGGAATTTTAACAAAAGAAGTAGAGTTTGTTAATTTTTTTTTTGCAATGACAAATGTATCCAAATATACATTCTTCTGTGATATAGTTTGCTAAATTTCATTTTGGTGGAAAACTCATGAAGCTCTTTGTTCCCTAAAGCCCCACTTTACCATCACATGGTCTTCTTCATTTCCCTTTGCAGGAACCTTTTTTTTGAGAATTGAGGTTGTTTTAGAAGTCATATTTTCCTTTTCTTACTATGGATGATCTTTTAAATTGTGCTCCTATCTGAGTTTGAGGAACAGTTGTATACAGGCTGTAATTTAAGTTTTGTTGTTTTGTCGTGATGAGGAGCAAGCCCAGGGCAGATTTATTGAAGTTGCTCCCATTACCAAAACAGCAATAAGCCCAATTAACCACATAATCTGTGGCTATTAAGACTAGGATGACAGGGTCCTATCAGAATGGGGTCCTAGGGACTCTTTTGAAAGCATTTGCCTTGATGGCCATAACCAGGAAGTGCAGGACACCTTCCTAATTAACTTGTAAGAAGCCAAGATTCAGTGTAGAAAAAAAGACTCTTCATTCTAAACTTTGAAGTCCAGTAGAACTGGCTGGACAATGTTCTTAAATATGTTCTGGTAACACTGGAACCAATTTACCATCTCCAGGGACTACCCAGTTACACCTAGGCTGAAAAGAATCAAAAGAACACACACCAAAAAATAAAAACAAAACCCAAAATACTACCTGGGCCACATACAGAGGCTCTGGTAACAGTCACTCAGCGCGTTCTGTCTGGCTACTTTCTATCCCTACCATGGATTTCTTTTCAGTTTAATAACAAAATCAGGGTTTATTTAATCAAAATTATTTGCAGCAAGAACAGATATCCTTCCCAAACACAGAACATATCTTAGTGAATCCAGGTTTGCCTTCCATAGGGCAGCAGGCCCCTGTTTAAGACAGAACTCCTCAATCTTGGAGGGAATTAAACAATAAACATCTCCTTTTGAAAGGAAAAGTTGAAATTGTGGTGGGGAGACCAGAGAATAGATCCAGAGCTGGAAGGCCTGGTAACTCGTAACTTTAAAAATGTTAGTCCAAGCTAGGGCTGCAATTTGCTGAGGTTTGGTCTGACTTCTCAAGGTGCGAGGTAGTCTTGGGATGCACTTTTCTAGTAAGAGTATTTTTAAATTAAACCCAAGAAAGGTCACTCCGTTGGTAGGTCGTGTGAGGAAAAGGAGAAAAACAGTCTGTTGATCTGCCTATCTCTGTTTCTCAGAGCTCACAGTCCTTATGGAACATACATATCGTGGTCAGCAGTAAGACAAAAGTACAAACGCTAACAAAGTGTCGAGAACGGAGGAGCGCAGAGGCAGGCGGAGGATTCGGGCGAGTGGTCGGCGGGGCCTCAGCCTGGCGGCTCGCAGTTCCCCAGCTCTGGCGCTAGATGTCCCTGCAAGTTCTTGGGTCGCGTCTGAAAGCGGAGGAGCTCAAGGCTAGCGACCGATCTGAGTAACTCCGTCCAAGAAGAAAGTACCTACCACACGTCTCAACTATAAGCGTCTCCGAACTCCGCACAGGAGAGAGGGTGAAGGAGAGAGAAAGCAGCACGCAGCCGGACTCTGGCCAACAGAGAGCTAGAGGCTTGCTGGCCGTGGGTCGGGAGTATGAAGTGAGTGGTGCAAAGTCAGGCCTGGTTCGCCAAGCCCTCGTGCTCCTTCTAAACCGAAACCTCCAACCGTGGGGACTGCACTTGGCCTGAAGAAAACATGCGCGGGATCTGCAGTGCAAGGCCTAGGAGTCTGGGCGGTCGCACCACACTCCCCATGCTGCGACAATCACTGCTGGACACCGATCAGCGCAGGAGGTCCCGGCTGACCGGCTGCCACGGGCCAAACAGACTCCCGGAGGAGAGAGCCAGGCTGGCCGTCCGCCGCAGGACTCTCTCCTCTCCGCTGCTAGGGCAGCTGAGGCACATTATTACCTTCAGTCTTAGGCCCAGAGTGTTGATCACCTCACTGTGTACATGAGGACCCGCTGCTGTGTAAGAGAGAAATATTTAGTTTGGAGATTTAATGGAAAAAAATTAGGTTTTGTTCACGTCATTCTTACTTGGAGAAGGAGAAGGAGAAGAAGGAGAAGGAGAAGAAGAAGAAGAAGAAGAAGAAGAAGAAGAAGAAGAAGAAGAAGAAGAAGAAGAAATAATAAGTGCATTTCAGACCAGCTGGAGCAAATCTTTCCTGCACTGTACCCTGCACCGTATCTTAAAATCTTTGCCAATATACATGAGCTTAGATTGGTTTGGATTCTTATCCTGTTTTATTGCATAGGTCTTGCACCTTCATAGCGGTTAGGAGAGATGAGTCATCAGAGAGGCGTTTAAGAGCCCAGGACCTCTTCCCTGCCTCAGCCTCTGCTGTTTGGGAGAGGTTCGAGTTTCAGGTAGCTCATCCATTAACATCAACACTACTGCATCCATCTCTCTACCCTCTTCACAGGCTCAATATTTTTGAGTAGGCCTAATTTAAATATGGTATGCACCGTGAGAAAAAAAAGAAATGCTGCTGGAAGCTTTGTGACTGCCTTGTGACTTGTATATTATTGAAGATAAGTCTGAATCATGAACAAGTCCCTGAACTCCTCTGTGTCAAAGCTTTCTCATTCCTAGAGACTTCTCATGCACTTCTTAGTTACTGTGAAGTTTAAAAGAGACAAAACATGTAAAAAGTAACTGGATAGCAAATGCTTTGTATAAATGAGTCAATATTACTCCTGCCAGTGGTTGTGGAATCTACATTAAGGGTCATTAAATATTGAAATGGAATGTGCGCTGTACTTCATGAGACATTATTATTATCACAATTATTACTATTAGTATTATTACCGGCGCCAAGGAGAATAGGAGAGAAATTTTTGGCGTTGACTATATGTGTATATATGTATATATTATTAGGGTTTTTGAGACAGGGTCTTGCATGGAATTTAGGTTAACTTTGAACTCCTGTATACCTGAGGCTGGCCTTGAACTCATGACAATTCTCTTGCCTCAGCCTCGAGTGCTGAGATTACAAGTGTGTGTCACCACACCTGGCTTCATGAAGTATTACTGTCCACTAAATACAGTTGGGTGAAAAGTTATAATTGTTTTTTTACTATGCATAGTTTCCCTGACATGGTCGTTTGAATGTACTTTTTGTAATAAACGTGCTAGAAATGCAATATTAATATTATTTAAAAGGTAAAAGTTCTCGAAACCACAAATGAATAAAGGTGACACCGAAACATGGCTCTCCACTTTTCAACAGACTGAGGTCGAGTTTGGCGCAGTCTTTGGTACCAGGGAATGGAAGAAGTAGGAGATTGCGGGCAAGGCCATTGAGGAAGCCGCGTGTCCAAATCTACACCGCCTGCTGCAGCTTCTTCCATTGAAAAAAAAAAACCGGCTCAGCCGCCGAAACCGCGAGGAAAACAGATGGGGGCGCCAAACGACAGCAGTGAAAGCATCCGCGCATTTCCGCCCAGGCAGCGCCTCCAGGAGACCCCACCGCCACTAGGGCTTCGGCTTCCCAGGACCCGAGCGTGGACCAAAACGTCCCCGTTAGTCTGCAGGGCAAGGCTGGACTAGGCGGGGGAAGACCCTTCCCAAGTCCCTAGGGCGGCGACTGCCAAGGCCGGTGAAGACTGTCCGAGACTAAGGGGCAGGTGGGGCCCTGCAGCGCTGTGCTCCCACCTCACCGCATTGAGGGCTGGAGCTTTGGAGCAGGGGGCGCAGAGTGCTGGGGCTGGGTGGCCCCCGGCCAGGGTCAAGGTGCCCCCACGGGCCAAGGCCACGTCAGAAATCTGGGCGCCCAATCTGGGTCCCAGCCCCTTCTCCCGCCCCTTGCCCCTCAACACTGCGTGCTTATTGAGCTGTGCGTTTATTGCAGTAAAGAGGTGGAATTGATTTTCTAAGCAAAACTCGCTCTGTCGAAGTAAGTTGGCGCCAAGGGGAATAGGAGAGAAACTTTTGGCGTTGACTCTATATGTGTATATATGTGTATAAATGTACCTCACACTTCGCCTCGCCTCCCCTTACATTCCTGACGCGCCCCCAACGGGTCTAAGGTTAAAAGGAAAACGCCAATAGACAGGCAAATAGATCCTGGGTTCGCCCTTAACACACCCGGATGGGCTGGGTGTGTCGGCGGGACGGAGGGAGGGGGCCCAGGTTGGGGTCTGAATTGGTGGTGGTTGTGGGATGCAGGATCCGCGCCCAGACTGCCGGGGTCTCCCGCCCGCTTCGGAAGCTCAAGGGCTGGACCCTCAGTGTCCGGTCTCTGTCCTCTCCGGTCCTCGCTGAGCCTGCATATCTCTCCCCCTCGCACGCCTGGCGGGCGGGCCCTGCGCGGCGGAGGTCGGGGAAGGGTGGGGCGCAAGCGCGGGAGGAGATGAGGAGCGGCCTTCGGTGAAGATTGATCTTCGTTAAAATGGTTGCCACCGGCGTCATTATGACCATCAAAGTTATCGCCAAGAGTCTCAGCCGCCAACCTCAGGCCGCGAGGAACTGCAGCAGGGTTGGTCGGCTACTCTCCGCTCCGGGACCGAGCGCCGCATGCAGTCAGGGCCAAAGGTAAGGAGGGGGGCGGCGCAGGGGAGAGGCCAGAGGAGCCGAGCGGAGAAGGGAGGGCAGAGCCGCGGTAGCGAGAAGGCTGGGGCTCCTCTTTCCCCCTCTGACCTCGAAACCCGGCTACTCTGGCACAAATGATCCTATTTGAGGAAGCAAGGGGAAAGGTGTCAACGTAAAAAGTGGCTTCGGAGCAGCGTGTGCGGCGTTGTAAATTGCGACTGTGTTGAAAGTTAGCTGCCGAATTCTGGATCAAATCGTCCCATCAGTCCATTCTCGAGGGAATATGCGTGGACGAGAAGGCTATCCATCAGCAGGATTATAAAACTAAAAACCCAGGAACTTCGAGTTCTGGACGCGTTGTGAAAACAATGTTAGAGAATCAGAGAGGATCTAATGATTTCCGTGTGGAAGTGCAGGGCTCGCGTACCTCCCCGGCCACGTAGCAAAAAAGAAAGAAAGAAAGAAAGAAAAAAAAAAAACAGTTTGAAAACTGTACAAGATATTCTCTCTCTCTCTGTCTCTCCTCTGTCCCTCTCTCTCCCTCCCCCTTCTCCCGGCGTGGTGGGAGGACAGCGTCCAGGTTGAGATGAAGTAAAAGGGCAGAGAACTCAGCGTCCTATTTGTTAAATAAAATACATATTTGGTTCTGAAAACAGAAAGATAAGTAATCCAGACAGGAGCAGCGGAAGGTCTTCTCCTTATGCAACTCTTCCTACATCCCCTCCCCCTTACACCCCTAGCTTGTAAACGTGTGTGTGTGTGTGTGTGTGTGTGTGTGTGTGTGTTTAAACCTTCCTGAGGATCTACTCTGGAAAATCAAAGCATTATCTATTATTTAACGCGTATCTGTGTCCGTGGAAAAATGAGGAAGGCGCTGCATGATTAGGACCTAAGGGGCAACCCAGCAAACTGAGAGCGTAATGATGCCCCTAAATGAAGGGGGAAATGTGCCGCGGAGCGCTCTATTAATCAGACTGTCAATTTCACCCCCGAGGCCAAACCCCCGGGCGAGCAGAACTGGCTCGGAGCGGGCAAAGGACCGGAGCCTTCTTCCTCACTTCTTGTCTCTTCTCGTCTCCTACCTGGATCTATTTGTCTGCTCTGAAGCCGCCTTCATTACCCACTGACAGGAGCGTGTATTTATTTGCTTATAAACCTGTTACAATAAATGATTATTCGAACGGCGTCATTCGTACCTTAATGACGAGCGGGCGCTACTTTTTGATGAATGACATCTCGGGCTCGGAAGGATGTATGGGTCATTTTGACCAGTCATTCCCCCGCTCTGGCATCCCACAATTTTTCCGCCTCCCTCCAAAAGAGATAATAATATTTAGAGGCGCTTGCTGGGACTGAATGAGAATTAGCCCTAGGCGCAGCCCATCATTAGGACGGGACAGCCGGGCCACTGTGACAGTTTTTAGAAAGCTGAGATGATGGAAAGAATAAGAAAAGAGATGATTCTGATGGAGAGAGGGCTCCACAGCCCTACAGCCGGCAAGAGGTTCTCCAACTTGTCCGACTCGGCTGGCAGCGCCGTGCTCGAGGCCCTGGAAAATTCGCAGCACCCGGCTCGCCTCAGCCCGCGCCTGCCGTCCGCCCCCCTGCATGGCGCTTTGGGAGAGCTCCCCGCCAAGGGCAAATTCGAAATAGATACTTTGTTCAACCTGCAGCACCCGGGCAGCGAAAGCACAGTCTCCTCCGAAATCGCCTCGGCCACTGAAAGCCGCAAGAAGCCGGGTCATTATTCAGAGGCGGCCGCCGAGGCCGACATGAGCAGCGACGTGGAGGTGGGCTGCTCGGCGCTGCGCTCCCCGGGCGGCCTGGGCACCACGCCGCTCAAGGAAAACAATGGCAAAGGTAACCGCTCCTGAAGCCCCGTCTTTCTGCTTTTCCTCGGCCCACGCCCGCCTTTCCCCGGGCCTCTGCCCCTCTCTGCCCCTGAGCCATAGGCTGCACAGTGCTGGCCCGGGCAAAGATGAGCCGCAGGCGGCGACTGTGCCCTCCGGCTCTGCTCCTTTGAGCTTTCCAGCGTTTTTAAAGGGCCTGCGGAGCCCGGGGCGCCAGGCCTTCAACCTTGGCTCCCGAGTCCTAGAAAATGTCTCTTCCTGCGGTTTAGGAGATGGAGAGCGCAGATAGATCCCTTGCCAAAGGAGGGGTCCCTTTCAGAGACCAGCGCCCTAGGCTTCTACACTTAAGTCTTTGCTAGAGCCTCCAGGGCCAGGTAGAGGGGTGTCTTGGGTAAATGGGGAGACCGGCCGGCGCCTCTGAGAGACTCCTTAGGTCAGTTGAGAGAAAGAGTGAAAAATAGATTCTCTCCCCTTAATGGCTCAGGTTTGGGCGGCTGCTGTCTCGCAAATCTTAAAATATTTAAAACTGAATCCGAAAAATTGTTAAAGAGGCCGTACAAAAGTAGCCTTTAGGTCAAAAGACAAACCCACATCTTCTCAAACTCTATTCCGGGGTAGATGTTTTCCCTCGGCCAATTTTCCTTACCAGTGGAAATTTTCTAATTGTTAAAAACTCCCTAATTCCGTTTCTATTATTTGATTATGAAGGAGTTCCCAAACTTTATTGATTGCATTAACGGCAGCAATTTGTAAACATGACAGAACCCATCAATTCCGACAGTTTCTTTGCTTCCTGACGCGATTTCCCCCATCTGCGAGCAGATCCGGCCCGAGTATCCCGGGCCCGACTTCGACTCATGCGCTCTCGGCTGTTTGTTCACCAGGGTACGCGGAGAGCGGCTCTGCCGCCGGCACCACGACGTCCGCATCGGGCTCCGGCCTCGGTAGCCTGCATGGAGGCAGCGGCGGCGGCGGCGGCGGTGCGGCGTTGGGCGGCTCCGGCTCCGGCGCGGACCAGGTGCGGCGCTACCGCACGGCGTTCACCCGTGAGCAGATCGCGCGCCTGGAGAAGGAGTTCTACCGGGAAAACTACGTGTCGCGTCCGCGCCGGTGCGAGCTGGCCGCGGCGCTCAACCTGCCCGAAACCACCATCAAGGTATGGATTTCATAGCGCGCCCATCTGGCCTCCCCCGGGGCGCCCGGCTGGATTTCTTTCTTCCCCGGTTCTCCTTTTCTTGAGACTAGCTTTAACGCAGGGCCTGGAAATCTGCGGCAGGTTAGGCACTAACGACGTTGGCTTACAGTATTTATTTCTCAGGTGCCAAACCCGAAGGGTCGGGGGCCTGGCTGCCTAGGAAGCTGTCGCCTAGCCGATCCGAGGCCACAACCATCTCTGCTCGGTTCTGTCCAGTGCCTGCCCAGATGCCTCTGGCCAGCACCCTTGACCCCACTCTCCCCTGTGTGGCAAAGCCAGCTGGTCTTTGTTCCCCTGGCACGGACGTGGAGGGGCACTTTTCATTTGCTCCTGTTCTGGGATATTAATTTTGCACATACATCGTTACTACAGGGAAAAAAGGATACCGTATTTTTTTAAAAATCGATTGGCCTCAGAACATACTTTCCTCTGAACATTTTTGTTTTCTCTCAGGAAACAAGAGAAAGGTAATCTCCTGGGAGAAAAACGCAACGAAATTGTCCTTACTTATGTATCTGTTTAGGTTACTACTTTTATTATACGTCTGAGAGACAGCAACTTGGTGAATAGTTCTCGGAGCATTTGACACTCTAGAAAAAGAAAGCTCTGTGGAATAGGAGAAGGGTGTGGGGTCCTCTCCAGTCGCTCAGGCCTTCTTTAATTTGGAGTTGTGACGAACGATGTCTTTATTAGCTAGTGTTAGGAGGGACAGAAAAGTCCCCTCTGGGTTTATGGGGACATTGCTCTCCCCACTCATTTAAGGCAGATCCCGCAACGAACTCATCCCTTCATACCCCTAATCGGACCAGTGCCCCTAGGGGCAGGTCCTTGCAGGCTTCTGGCTCGAGACCCAGCGGCTACCTCTCAGAGAAGCTGCGACACAGCCTCTCTTCCAAGGCTGCTCGAATTCAAGTGCAAATCCAGGGATTGCGAGGCGGGTGTTCAGCGGGGCTGGGAGCGCTGGGCAAGGTGGCGGGAGAAGAAAGGCTGAGCTGGCACAAGAAAATGCAGTCAGGACTACAAGATCAGAGCTCGGGGAGCTGTGGCGGGAGGGGGGGGGGCGGGAGAAACATTCCCGGGCTCAGAGGGAGCGCCACACCCTGCGGCCCACACTGTCCCCGCTGCCGGGGCGCAGAGGACCAGGCCAGGCCGCGGGAAGATGCGGGAGGGCGGGGGCCGGGGCGCGGCCTCCTAACGCGGGCGCGGCGGGCTGTCCCCGCAGGTGTGGTTCCAGAACCGGCGCATGAAGGACAAGCGGCAGCGCCTGGCCATGTCCTGGCCGCACCCGGCCGACCCCAGCTTCTACACCTACATGATGACGCACGCGGCCGCCACCGGAAGCCTGCCCTACCCCTTCCACTCGCACGTGCCGCTGCACTACTACCCGCACGTGGGCGTCACGGCCGCGGCTGCCGCAGCTGCAGCCTCGGGCGCGGCGGCCGCGGCGTCGTCGCCCTTCGCCACGTCCATCCGGCCGCTGGACACCTTCCGCGCGCTCTCGCACCCCTACTCGAGGCCGGAGTTGCTGTGTAGCTTCCGCCACCCGGGTCTCTACCAGGCGCCCGCGACCGCCGCGGGGCTCAACAGTGCGGCCTCGGCCGCGGCCGCCGCAGCAGCGGCAGCGGCTGCGGCCTCCTCGGCGGCGGCCGGGGCGCCCCCCAGCGGCGGCTCGGCGCCCTGCTCGTGCCTCAGTTGTCACAGCAGTCAGTCGGCGGCGGCCGCCGCGGCAGCAGCTGCCGCGGCCCTGGGGTCCCGAGGTGGCGGGAGCGGTGGCGGCGGCGGCGCTGGCGCGGGGGCCGCGGGAGGCTCGGACTTCGGCTGCAGCGCCGCGGCGCCGCGCTCCGAGAGCGGCTTCCTGCCCTACTCGGCCGCGGTGCTCAGCAAGACCGCGGTGAGTCCTCCGGACCAGAGAGACGAGGCGCCGCTCACCAGATAACTACGTCGCCGCTGCCAGGGGCCGTGCCCGCTGCTCGCGGGAGCCCGGGGTCCCCCGTGCGTTCCCCTGCGCCCCGCGTGAGCCCCGCGCGCTCCCACGCGCCCCCCATGCGCCCCTTGCTCCTTCAGCGCGCTGCCTGCTGCTACCGCCGCCGCCAGGGGGCGCCCCGGGCGCAGGAGGTCGAAAGGAACCTGCCGTGAAGTGGGGGGGAAGGAGCCGGCGTGAAAGCTTGGTGGACGTCCCCCCAAATTATTTCTATTTTTGTATTTTCCATCCAGCCGTCTCCCCTCTTCTCCCTCTTCTGTTTTCCGCCGTCTGGGCCCCACTTTCCGTCTCTGACTCCCCAAGACAATCTCCCCGCCCCTATCCGGGCCAGGAGTCCTGACCCCCGCCTGTGTTCCCTCAGGCCCAAGTCTGTGGCTCAAGCGCGTGGCCCGAGGCAATGGATAACCGCGACGAGGGGAGGGGAAGGGGCGCCCGGCGCTTGGGGAGGAGGGGCCACTCCCCAGGTTTATGCTGCTGCTCTTTCTCTTCTAGCCTTCTTTTCTTTCCTAACGAGGGTGGGAGGAGGTGGCAAATTGTCTCTCTGCCTGAGAGTGCTTGTTAGGGGTCCTGTTCCAGGAAAGCCGGAGAAGAGAAAGGGGGAGAAGGCCGGGAAGGGGGAGAGCAAGTGCTGCTGGCGGGCGGTGACCGGAGCATTTCCGCGTGCGGGGCCAGGCCCGGGGCGCTGTAGCAGCGTTTTCCGGGCAGGACAAAGACGAGGTGGGAAGGGGTGGGGGTCGCAGCTCACCTCGGTCCCCGCTGTTGTCTTTTGGTCTTTGGTTTGGGTACCGACGAAACGGAAGAGTCTTGCATATTTTATGCAAAAGATGATGGCTAATGAGGTTGCCACAGCCCGGCTAGGGAAAGAGAAGGGAAAATGAAGGGAAGGTAAGAGCGAGACCGACAGTCACTGTAGTGTGCGGACAGGCATTTCCAGCTCTTTATCCAACCAGCACCTGGTTCCACTCGATCTGGGAAATACTTGAATCTCTAGGTATATATTATCCTAAACATTTCCTTAGACACTTCTCTAAGTTCGAGCTCAGTCCCCCCTCGACCCTTTCCCCCCTCGCTTTCCTTTTCCTCGGCTAAAATGGTTCTTGGCATATTTTTCACGCATGTCTATTGCACCTTCTCGGCAAAGCCACCGCTGGGTTACTGAGACCCGCTCTGCTAACCCCGGCTGCAGGAGGGGTTTCCTTGAACTTGAAGAAAGGTACATCAAAACCCACCAGTGTTAACTGCCACGTCAATTCTGATGCTAATAATGTGCAGATTATGACGAAAATTGCCAATCATGCTCTCTGATGGACCTCCTTTGAATGTGGAATTGGAGAAAAGTTCCCCGCACGGAGACCTGCTGTCAAGTACTAACAACCCGCTAAGGGAAGTCATTAGGAGAGACGGATAAGAGACTCGGTACATAAAACATTGTTCTTGGTGCATAGAATGTATGTTATTTAATGTTATCTCTGTTACCTGAAGTGATTTCACCGAAGAAAGCCACGTTCTTATCATCTCAATTGCCAATTTTCATTTTGGTAACTTGGATGTCCTGGGTCGACTTTTCTCTGTTAAGCTGATATTCCACCAATGTGAACA
>PVIR01000970.1:0-50055 GCA_004026965.1 Petromus typicus
AGCAATCCTCCTGGCTCTGCCTCCCGAGTGCTGGGATTACAGGCGTGAGCTACCACGCCCGGCACTGGTATGTGGTACTGGTTGCCGCTGGGGTGAGTCTCCACACCCAGTATTGTTATGTGGTTACCAGGGATTGAACCCAGGTCCTTGCGCTTGCAAGACAGGCGCCGGAACCACTGAGCTATATCCCCGGCCCTGTACTTCTATTCTTAACATTAAAAGTTAGACTTAAAAGTTGGGACTGCAAGGTTGACTCCCAAGTTTAAGAAACTGTTAACAACTTTTTCAAATGGATGAAAGCTGTAATTAGGTCAAGATTTTGCAAAACTATGAGCTACAGTGGCAAAGTCCACATCTTGGTCCTATCAACAGATTCAACCAAGTGAAAAATTATGGGATTTATTTTTACATAAGGCACCTGATAAATGTTTCCATGAAATTCATATCTATGAAATATACACTTTGCATGTAGTTCATTATTACTTTTCTTTATAAATACATATATAGCCCATGCATTAAATTAATATTTTATATGTAAAATACCCACATCAAAGAAGTTTTAGAATTCACAAAAGATACCTCTACAGTAAATACAGAATTATCTGAATCATAGATTATTTGCCATCTTTTCCCATTCTAAGCCCCTGACATCAAAACATTATATTAGTTTATGGAACAATATGTTTTATCTGGCAAGAAACACTGGTTATTGCGTTTGAGCTAAAATAAATTTTATTTTCTTGACTTTCTGTTTGTTACTGTCATTTAACCATGGAACAGAGATATTCCAGATTACTTCTTAAGGAAAGAAAAAATAATTTCTTACTCAATTGCAGAAGAAACAGCACAACTTAATCTGATCATTGTGTAGAGGAAAAAATATTTCCAGTGACGACATCTTCCTATGTCAACTGATTTTATTACAGATGTCATCTCTGTGTGCCATATTCATGTAGCTCTTTTTCTTACCTCAAGATCTTAATCTCAGCTTGTTGCTCTAACGTTTTATTGGTTCAGAATACACGCTGTAAAAATCCATGGCCATCAAATTTTCCCGTGGGCTAAAAATAGCCCACTCCTGTCAGTTAGAATTAGCTGATAAAAGAGTGTCAGAGCCTGTTCTGAATAAGTTTGATAACTTCCTGTTTATGCAGCAATGACCCTTGTCTAATAAAGCTTCTTTGCCCTAGAATGAGAGGAGATTCTGCTGCATTCTATTCCTTAATGGCCAATCCTGATTACTTTTGAAAGCCTTTAATACATTTCCCATATTAGACATGAACAGATGTCAGGTATGTTGCCAAGGGAAATTTCTTTTATGCAATCTTGGCTTGTTGTACAATAATAGCCCTTTCTCAACATGGGAAAAAATTACAGACCCAACTAATTTCCCTGACAGGGGAGAGTTACATATGTTTTCCACTTGTAGTTTTTATGACAAGTTTACAATTTTGCCAAACCTGGAACTAATTGGGACTGTTTCCAAAGGCAGCCCAATAAACCCCCAGAAGTGGAGAGCCATTTGAAAAGGCAGCCATTGACAGTTTGCTTTCGCATTTTCTCCATTTTGGCCAAAGAGAGGGGGGAAAGTTAGATTACAGAAGTATTTCATTGAAGTTGCTTAAACACTTACTGTTTCATATCCTCCCAGTTTTTGAGCAGCTTGAAACATAGTCCAAAGGTTAACTGTTAGAGGGACAATAAGTATTTAGATAAGCATTGCATTAACATAATTCCAAGAAACGTCAATTTAAACATTTTGTTTTGTTTTTTTCAATGAGAAAGAGAAAAAAAAAAAGAAAGAAAGAAAGAAATACTAACATAACCCCAGAGAGCTAAATTCTTAGGAAACAATTTGCTAAAGGGCGTTTAACAACAGAATCTATTATTATCACTTAAAATGTTTCTTAAGAAATAGTCACAAAACTACAGAGATGGTTTTACTTTTAGGATAAAGGACAACATGGCTTGTATCCTGTTGCTATCAGCAGACAAAGAGAGGCTAAATTAGAGCAACCTTGGGAAAACGTGGGAGCTGTCAAAATTGGGGTTAGTCTTATTCAGCCTCTAGAAAGAAGCTACTGTTGGGCCAAGCCGCAGTAACATGTGACACTTCCCTCAGATAAGGCCTGTCCATGACCAATAGATAACAGCCTCGCCAGTCATGAGAACATCCATAAGAGAGTATCTGATGGCTACGGTGTGTTAAAGGCTCACGTCCTATTTTACTAAGCATGGTATTTTGCACTAAATAGGAAAAACAAGTACTTCTATTGCATGGCAGTGGTGATAAATGGCTCAGAGGAAGGAAGATATTCATCCACAGAGCAAGGGAATCATGAGACCACTTAGTCCTCTAACTTGCCGGTGTGATACTACAAAAATATTTTTTTCAAACAGATTCTTTTTGCAGAGTTCGCAGATTGTCTATGCTGTTAAACAGCTATGCCTGCTTGCCAGCCAGCAACCTTGTTCATTTGTACCAGATACCAAGGAATGTGACGATGGCAGATTTGATTCTTTTTATAAGAGGGGAAAATTGAACTTCAAGTAATTCCTTGGTAAGGGAAATGAATAAAATAAAAATTAAAAGAAAAAAAAAGGCTCTTTGACACAACATGTTCGCAAAGCCTCATTGAACCTCACACTATTTCAAAGCTATCAAGAGCCCTGCCTCGGCCTTGATTTAATCTGAACCAATGCATAATGCAACAAAGCTGTTCATAGTACATTAATTTTACTTCTATTTCAAGCAACCAGTTTTCAGACAAACATTGTAATCATTCCTAGTTATATAAGTTTATAATGGCTGCAAGTGTTCTCTTGCAATCAGTGCCAATGGCTATTAGGTATGTAAATTGTTATGTAAAACATACAGGTTTGACATTCTTCATCAAAATGACACATGGTTTCAATCTAGGGAGATGCGATTGGAGAGAATACTCTGCCAAGCCAGAGGTTCATCACTCTGTGCACCAAGGAAGCCAGAGCCAAAATACATATTTGGTTGTGACTGGGGCAAGACTGATTTCTTTCCCTGTTCTATAGAATGTTGTTCATCTATGGGTTTCCTGTTCCAATTATACACAATGATACTTCAACATACATCTCAATGTTATTAAAAACTGGGACCTCTATTCAAATTGATGTATTACTTCTTTCCTCTGAAATCAGATTTTTGTTATCTTTTCTTTTTCTTTCTTCTTCTCTACCTTTTCTTTTCTTTTGCACTGGTGATTGAACCCAGGACCTTTGCACTGTGCTACCATCCCAGCCACTACCGACTTTTAAATTTGAGACAAGGTCTCCCTAAATTGTTAAATGGACCAGGCTGGGCTTGAATTTGTAGACCTTCTGTCTTCAATCAGCCAGTATGCTGGGACTATAGGCCTGTGCTACTATGTCTGGCTAGATCTTTGTAATCTTTTAACAAATTTGGGGCTTTAGAAATGTGTTTTCTCCTCGTGGTTGTTTTGTCCACCTTTCAAAGCCTTTCTTGTAATAGCTGTCTTTTCACAGGCAACATCTGTGCCTGATAAGATGACGACGTCACATTATTATCTCACAAGAAAGGCGTTACAGATACTCAAGATTGACAAAACAGAAAATGTGAAGCTTTCAACATGTCTATTTCCAGTCAGAATCAGTGGATTTAAGCCTATAAATATCTCACTGCAACTGTCCCAGAAGGGAACAATGTAGCGGAAAGAGGCAGGGAAAAAATTCTTGGCGTGGACAGTTTGTAGATTTAGTAGAAACAGAGAACATCATGAGCCCCAGGTTAGGATTTCAACATCATACTGAGTAAAAAAAAAAAAAAAAATTTCTTCCCAATTCAAAGAATCTGAGCAATTTTAATATTTCAGAAATGAAAACAAGTATACTTACTCTGTTTAAAACCTAAATAGGGTATTCTCTCTATTGGCGTTTTCCTTTCTTTCATGTATTTGTAAAGTGCCACCAAGAAAGCCTGTTCATCTGCCCTGCACTCTTCACCAATGGCCAGCTTTGGTTTTTCTTCATTTGAGGCTTTTTTACAGTTATTATGGTTATTCTTGGGCTTGGCCAAGGCTGACCTGGACTCACATTTCACCTGGAACACAGAAAAGACACCATATCAAAGCAGGCATAATCTGAGAAAGTTTACAGAGATGAAGCTGAAGAGCCTGTAAGAATAAGCCTGCCCTGAAATAACTTCATAAAGGCACCACTGAATATGCACTGTCCTAGGCCACAAGACTGCGCCTTTCTGTCAAATGCTATCTGATAAAGACACTAAGCTTTGGAATGCTATGATCTCTACTGAAACTACTTAGCTCTAGCACAGGAATATGTAAGTGAATGAGTATCTCTAGTTCCAATAAAACTTTATTGACACAAACAGGCAGCCAAGTAGGCCATAGTTTGCCAAACTGTGCCAGTTTCTTTTAGATTCCTTGTAAGTATATTAACACAAAAATAATGTTTATAATTTTTTCTTCTGCTTCTTCATTTTTTTTTTGAGACAAGGTCTCGCTTTGTAGTTCAGGCTGATCCTGAACTTACTATATAGCCCAGGACAAACTTGATCTCACATCAATCCTCCTGCCTCTGCTTCCCAAGTGCTGGAAGTGTGTAGTGTGAGTCACCGCGCCTGGCACTGTGGTATGTGATTACAAGGGATTGAACTCAGGACCTTGCACCTGCTAGGCAAACGCTGGAACCACTGAACTTATTCTCCGGCCTTATTCTACTTTTTTAAATACACACCATGTTCTTAAAGGCATTACTAGTTAATGTCCTGAACAAACTTTCCCATCTTAATAAACAGTACAATATAATACACATCAAAACAAATAGCAAATCCATTTCTTCATAGTGAACTTATTGTGCTACTACTTATGACCGCACCTTGGAAAAATTTGTCCATGCCAGCAGATGCTGAGGTCAGGAGAATCAGCACGGTCTCTGCTGCCTGTCACCTGGAGGTGATGCTTAAAAACTCTCTCCATAGGAAACAGGAGAGCCTGCTCTTTAAAGAGGACTTCTTGCTTTTCAGTCAGCTCTAAGACTATAATAGCAGACGCTCACTTGCCACAAAAGAAACGTAGGGATCAACTAAAAACCCAAGAAGACTCAGTGAAAAGCTCTAAAATTAAGAAATAAATGGCGGTAAATGCTCCAGATGTTCTTCTTTCCATACTGCAGGCAGACACGGAACTCAGCCTATCGAGCAGGCTAACCTAATGTTTCCCGCTCACTGCCATGTTCTGCAAGAGGCCTTTGATGGTTGTTAAATATAACGCTAAGTTGCTGAGCTATTTTAATTGTAAAAGGGGGAAGTACAAAGGGTCAGCCTCGGAGTTCAAGTGTGCCCATGGGGAATGTGTACATTCCAATATTCTTTACATCTCCGTATCTAACATAGGGCAGGAAGAGGGCAAGCGCTGGGGAAATGTTATGAATAAAAATGTCCCACAGATTCTGCCGCGTTCTCCTTTTCAGGTTTTTGAATCCTTTCTCTTTCCCTGTAGATCATTCTTCCAAACATGGAGAACATAAAAGACTTTGCTTATTTATTAAACAGAAGAACATCCCCTGGAAAGGTTTTCTTTATTGCTTATTCTCTCAAGTGAACACACTAGTTTAGTATCTTTAGGATGGTCCTGGATAAATAGAACTTCCCACACAACTCACTCAGCAGAGCCTCTAGAAGACATTTTAATTTTTAAGGAGCTCTGAAAATGGGATTGAAATTTTTTTTTCATGAGTAGAATTTTGACTTACAATATTTAAAAACTTTACTACTCTGTGATATTACATGAAGGTGAGCATCCCATGAAACTTTGTGTTGTCATCACTTTTCACTGTCAATTTTAGGTTGCAGGGCCTACCTTCTGATGAAATGTATAATTTAATTCTTGCTTAAAATGCTATCATCCCACAATTTGTAATCTATATCGCCTTCTACCCTTTCTTGAGTGTTTAGTAGGTGGCTAGGCCCCAGGGTAAGTGCTGTTCCAAGTATTAGTTATTTTATTTCATGCTCACAACAATAATGAGGTACTTATTAGTCTCATATTAGAAAGAGGAAAACTGATGTACAGATAAAATGAGTAATATGTACAAATTCCTAAGATCAAGTCCAAGTTTGTGAGTGGTGAGTCTGGATAGAACCCAGGTGGCTTCACTCTAGGGCTTATAGTTTGGACAGTATGCTTTTCTGACATGCTTAATAAAAACATTAAATTGGCCATCAAAATAAACTTTCAATTAAAGACCTGTCTTATTACTTAGCATAACAAAACCTATCGCTTAGAAATGTGACTTATCAAATGAGACACAGACAAGGAGACTGAGCCCAAGAAGGAAACTGCTGTCAAAGGAGCATCTGCAAAGAGCTGGCTAGAGCAGGGTGCGCTTCACTGATTTTACCTTAATGTCCATAAGAGATATTTACCCTCATTCTCCCACAAGGAGACTTGTGGAAGGTTGGTGAGGTTGGGAATCTAGTCACCTGACTAATGAGGGACAGATATTTTGGGTTAGAAACTCAGGTCTGCCTCATTCAAAACCCCCATCTCATGTACACAGAAGTAGAGCTAAGGGAAGTGTATAAAACAGGTAGAGGCCTGTAGTGCTAAATGGCCTCTTAGCCCATTATTAGGATCAAATGTGACTAATAAAGGAATATGAAGTTTACTTTTCAGTGTCCAGACAGCTGCTTAACCACCCGTGCCATATCTGTATTCACACCCAGAAATAAAAAGAAAGTATACAGGGTGTGGGGGGTACATAAACCTTGTCCGGAGTAATTGGGACTCCCTGATTCATGACAAAGGTTCCATGTGAGGCCAGGCTGCCACCTACTGAATCTCAGTGGCTTCCCAGCAGGCTGCTCCAGGGAGGCCAGGTGCTTGGTAAGAAGTGAACAATGCCTTCCTATCTTGAGCCCCTTTGATATGTTTTTTTTTTCATTTAACATAAGTGAGCTCGGTAGGGTAGTAGTCTCTTTCTGGATAAGACTCAAATCTTTTCTTCTTCTTTTCCAAATGTATCCAAAATATTGTCAATATTTTAATCAACTGAAATAGGTAGAGCAGATGTTAATGGAAAGAAGAGCCTTCATGGTGTCTTTGAGAAAGACCAACCTTTTGATGGTGACAATTAATTGCAATTCATTGACTTGGACGCCATGCACCTATTGAGTCCACCAAGGTTCCGGGTTTCCAAAGTGATTGAGGAAGTGCTAATTAGAGAATCCTCATTGAATGTTTTCTTTTACAATGAATCACCACCTAGTTGATATTAACCACATCCTTCCACATCTTAATCTAGCTTCCAATGAGGGCAGAAAGATGCGTGGAACCAGCAATAAACCGGGTACAGTTCTAACCATGGCTTGGTCACTAACTTCCTAAATGACCCCCGTTTCTTCCTTGGTAAAGCAAGAAAGATAATCCCTGGGGATAGTTCTGAGGACCAAACAAGTTGAAAAGTATTGAAATTATCACATCTGGAAATAGTATGTTTGTAATTTAAATGAAAGAACATATTGCATACTATGATTTCCTTTCCTTTTCTTTCTTTTTTTTTTTTTATGTTCCTTTTGGAATATATACCACCTGCTATATACTCCTGATCTTTTAAGATGCTGAAAAAATTTAAGAAATCATTTGACTCCTATCAATTTAGGCCTTTGATTAGGGACATGGGCCAGGAAGATTTCTCCATAATGTATCTCTAGGGATCAACCTGGGTGGTAGATCTGACGCTCTAAAATGATCCCAGGAAAATGGTAGGATTGATTCTCACGATGCCTTCAGAGAACAAGTATTTTTCTTCCTGTGTCACATGTGCTGTTTTGATGAAGTCACAGAACCCTCTCTCAGGGAAAGTAGGGTCTTGCAAAGCTCTTGTCATTTCTCATCAAAAGAGTGTAACCTTTTGATGGTGACAAGCAAATCACTAGTCACAAAAACAACAAACCTGGGAGTCCCACTCCAGGAATTCTGCGTTTTGGAGCTGGAGGAAGCCAGCACTTATCTGGAGGTAGAAATGATCAGTTTGAATCCTTTTTGAGAAAAATGATCATTTTACAGTTCTTAAAACCAAACAGCTCTGTCACCTGAAACATTTTTTTCCAGCTCAGCAAATGATAGGCTGGCTCCTGGTTTATCATTTCTAGTGTGACACTTTGTAGCAAAACACTACCTTCAGACACGAAAGTTTTTCTTATGGTTGTCTTGGTCCCAAATGTGGTCTGTCCATTTAGTAAGGTTTTTCAAACAGGTGTCAACCGAGGAGTTCATTGCACTTCAAACCTACCAGTCTTCTCCAGCTAGCTGAAATGGTTTTACCAGA
Source organism: Petromus typicus (assembly GCA_004026965.1). Classification (NCBI taxonomy): domain Eukaryota; kingdom Metazoa; phylum Chordata; class Mammalia; order Rodentia; family Petromuridae; genus Petromus; species Petromus typicus. Next base: position 8,344 of record PVIR01000970.1, read on the forward strand.
CCTGCTGGAAGTATCCAAGGTGGAACTGTAATCCACGTCACCAGGAGAAGCCAACCCACTGAACTGCTTACAGTGTGACAGTCATCCATTTGCCACGGAGCACAAAGGGTAGAAGGATGATCTGTCTCCTCACGAAGGTTCTCCATGGCAGTTCCGGGAGGCAGGAGGTAGGGTGAAGGGGTTTCACAGAACCCTGGCTTGTCTTCCATCCATCCTACAGAGAGCATCTAATGCAGTCCATCCACAGAGCAGGCTGCTGTGTCCTTCAGTTTGGTGAGTCTGAGTCTGAATCCATGGAGGTAGTATTTTTTCAGATCAGTTTTATGAGTTTTATAAATTTTCCAGTGGCAACCTTCGTAGTGACTCCAAATGACAACTGAAGGGGCGTCCTCCTTCTGAGATAGGGCACAGAGGATGCTGGAGCAGGATGTCTCCTAGAGGGAGGGACTGTGCCAATGAAAGGCACGAGCAATGCAATCTCTGCTGAAAGGTATGCTATAAACCCTTCTTGCTCCATGTGTGGTATCAGGCCGGAATACACAGGGCACACGTCAGGGAACGCCTGTGCCTGTGGACATCCTCCAAGGCTGCAGAGACTGAGGCCCGAAGCCAGGGCCTCGGGCTGAATGTCCAACACACAACAAAATTCCCTTCATAGTATTCGTGAGCTCTCACTTGGAGAAGGTTAAATGAACACAACAGAAGTAACTTAAGAAAACGTAGGGGGATTTTTGCCAGAAAATGGAAAATATACATTTTCAAAGGGCTTCTTTTAGCCCTTTGGAATTTTGGCAGCATGAAAAAATTCTAATCAAAGAAGTCCTCAGAACTTCTTGATAAAGTCATAACACTACAACATTAAGATGTGTGGGATGTGGATGTCTAGGACTCAGTTTATTACACTGGGAGGAGGTTGGAGTACATAGCAGATAAATAGTAGACTGTCTATGCATCCTTGAGTCATTTTTCTCTTCTAAATAAGATTCTCCCAAATTCACCAATAGTCCATATGCTCCATTTCTAGAGTATTTCGTGGATCTAGAAAGATGTCAGTACAGTCTGGTCACTGATTCAGGTCCTAAGTGGACTCTTGCTCTCTTTGGTTTCAAAACAACTCCTACACACAAACACTCAGTAACTAGAATGTGGAAATCTGACCCAAGTCCACAAAAGTCAAAAAGACAAGTCTAAACATATGAAGTCACATTCTACTTTCCATGGTGCTAAATATTCCAGGCATGCACTTTAAAGATTCCAAAGAATGCTTAGGCAACATGGGAATAAGCCAAAATTAGTCTAGAACCAAAGCTTTCATTCTTCAGTAATACAGACTTTTAAAGACTTGTAAATATATATGAATACATATATCTATCTATATCTATTTTTTTCTCTTATGTATCTTTAATTTTACTCTAATGGGAATCCACAGTGACTTTGAAAAGTACATAGCTTAAAAAAGATTAATTCTAGCTATTTCTAATTTCATCCTCTGCTAATCTCGGAAACATATTTAGATGAACACATTCAGAAAGAGGATGGTTCAGCTGGTCTATTTTTGATACACGCAGAGTAAACTATGTCATTGTGTCACCTACTATGAAATCTCAGCCTCAATGACGTGGGCGCTTAATCATCTGTCCTTTACCCAGCAGGCCAAACTGGGAGGTGGGGAGTCTTTGTGTTGACTAATCAAAACGCCTGCCTCCCACCACCCCCAGACGCCGGGGAGGGGAGGTGGCAGGAACAGACACTGCACAGGGCTTCAAAAGCTCTTCCGACCAAACTCAGACTCCGAATTGAAATTTGCCACCAAGACACAAAAGCAGAGCGCAGGAGGAAACTTAAGGAGTTACAACAGTCACGGAGTGATCGACCTTACCTTGGCAACAGCTTTCCCATCAGAATTATTGTTGGAATCCTTCACTCCACTGAAGGAGTCTCTCCTCTGTGGGCATGGTTTCTTTTTGCGTGGTCTGCCTTTAAGATTTGGCGCTGCAAACAAACAGAACATTGGGTAAACATTTTCCCCGGCACAGGTGGCCCTAATAAGGCCCCATGCTCTTCCTTCAAGAGTCTTCTCTGACTTTTCGGTGGAAGGTACATGTTTGTGGCAGCCGATTTTCCTTGGATGCTTCTCTGAAGGGTTAGTGATGGATACTACCAGTGCAGAGCCTTCCGTCAAGTTTGCCAAAGCTAAGCTCTCATTCTTTAGCAAGTCTACCTCCTACAAATAAAGTGAAGCTTAGAGGATGATAAGGGACCATGCTCCTCCCACTGTTAGAAAGAATCCTCTGGGGCGGAAAGAAAACAGTGAGCCAGGCTCTGGAATCACTCCCTGTGTTCTGTTGCTCTTGTTTTCCGAAACCCAGGTGATCTACCAGCCCTTCATTGCATTGTAGTAATGTAACATTTGAAAACATCTCTCGTTGAGAGTGTTTAAAGACATGAACATTGTTTCAAATTATCATTCAGATGAAAGAAAGAGGCAGAGAGCTACCGGGAGAAGCTTTAATAATACAAGCCACAAAGTATAACACCAAGTATTTACTAATAATATTTCGACCAGCGTGTTTCAAATCCCAACAAATCTGGCAGATACATTCAACTCAGCATGCTTGCCTTTCCTCCTCAATATATTTTTATGAAGATCCAGAGGGTTACATGAAATAAATTCCAAACATCGTACTGGGGTTAGCTTCATCCCACTGGGATGAAGACAAGATTAAAAAAACAAAACAAAACAAAACAAAACAAAACTGTAGATAAGATACAGATCAAATCTTGGTCCATGCGAGCTTGTTCCCTCTGAGATCCGTAAGAGGGCGGGGGTGTTTATCCCGCAGCAGCTTCCGCAGTTCACTTTAGCAGTTACCAAAGTCCAGCCAAATTGAAACCAAGTGGCCAAGCAGTCCTTGAACAATCCCAAGCTAATCAGTTTCATCTCCGACACTTTCTTCCATAACTCTCAAGAGAAAACCACACATTTTTACCACACGAAAGAATGATGACAACAATGTCTCATCTGAAAAAGAGGATCTCTTCTAGTTGCTGCTAATCTTACTGATACCCCGAAGTTTTACCGGCGGTTTTAAGTCACTGTACATTGTACTAGTTTTGACTGTCACAGTTCATCCTACTAATTTGATTTTCTGCCGCCAGTAAGAGTTTTATAGTCAGTAAAGCTCAGTAAGGCAGACGGCTACCTTAAAAATCAAAGAAAAAAAAAATCCCCCAAAGTTTCAAAAGCAGTTTCAAGGACCTGGAACCTCCCTCCCCCGAACCAAACCGTTCTCATCTTATTTCTCAAAAAGTGGATCGGAAGGTCCATCCCAGGAAGCCACCCCAGAATTTTCGAAGGTAGACAAGTTCCCAAACAACAGCAAGCAAAGAGAAAGCAGCGATTACCCACCCATTCCAGTCCACGAGCATCTGCCTGCTTGAGTCTGTGCTCACGAAAAGCTCCAGCGCGTGACTGCGCCTGGCCACATCCCTGGAAGTCGCGAGCGGTGCGGATGTCAGCTTCCCTCCGACTGCGAGCCGCCAGGCTGGGCGCGCGGCTTACAACTCCCCTCCCCCGGCAGCTCCATTACTCATGTAAACACTGGCAGTGACTAGCGCGAGTGTGTGGGACGAGCGCCCTCCGAGCTGCCAGACCGGCGGGGAGGGATCTGCGCTCTCCGCCTCCCCGCGCGCTCCTTGGGGGTTGGGGGCTTGACCTCCGCTCCAAGTTCCCGAATCCGACACGGGCCACAGCCTCGAGCCAGGGCGTGGACTGTTTTGTTTAGAAGACCGAGTGTAGCATTGAAGTGTTTCCACAACGCGCCCAAGCGCGCTAAGACGTTAAAGACTTTAATGACCGCGAAGGAAGGATGGACTTTCAAGTCCCTTATCAAAATAATAGCTGAGCAGAAAACTGACAGAAACAAACAGAGCGTGGGCAGCGGGTCTGAGACGTCTCATAAGGACAGAACAATATCGCCTCTGTACCGAGGCTTGCGGGATCGTCTCCTGCTAGCATTATGGTGAAAAGCACTTAAACCTACAAGGCATTTATTTCCAGAAAAGCTTTCAAATCCCAAAGGCCTCTTGGAAAGAGAACTCTCTTTGAACATGCTGCTTTAAATACTGACGGCGAGAGTTCCAGGAAACGACAAGAAGTCATTCCTGAACTCGGTCTAGTTTCTGTATACTTTGAGCTGTTTTCAGATCCCACAGAAGTACATGTCCTGCTCCAGCACATTCTAAGAATGACAAATTTAAGAACAGACTGGCACCTAGTATTCTGGGCACACAAACCTAAACTCAAAACAAAATGTGGTCAAGGGGAAAAGACTTTGGTTCTAAATAGGACACGTCTGTGGTTACTTCAGGTGCCATCAGGCAAATTCTACCAAGGTGGAACTCAAGGCAGGAACTCGGGGCTCTTTTTCAGTCTGCTCTGAACTCTTTCTCTGTTCTCTTATGAAACGTGTCACTGGATTCTTTGTTTCTGAGCTGTGCTTGCGGCCCTCACACTGGACTGGACGGTCCTAGAGGACAAGACTGTGTCAGCTCACCTCTCACCTGGTCTAGTACAACATTCAGGAGGCAGCATTACAAAACGTGGACTTCTTGAACGAACAAGTGACTAACGAAGACAAAACTACTAGGCCCACCAGCCTGACCATGTGACGTACTTGTCCTCCTGGACACCTGTACAGCTGCACTGGCCTTCATGACTTACACTGGTGCTCTGAGAAGAGAAGCCAGAGTTGGGAGGCTTCCCCAGGAAACAGACAGACGGCTCCAGCCTTTGGGTTGCTCGTTGCTATTGAGCCTTTGCATGTGCATCTGGGCCATAGCCCTGCAATCCATGCATGCAATCCACAAATGCAAAACAGCCAGCGTCCTGGGGCACTGGGAGGAGTCCTATACCCACAGTGCAGCTAGAGACCTTTGGGGTTCACAGACCCCAGACAGAACTTTGGGACTGAGAGGCTGGCTTTCAGGAACAGCAAACATTCTGGCTCCTGGGGCCATACATTTTTCCTCTAGAGCAATGTATCAAATCATTTTCTGTGAATAAAAAAATACACTGTTGCATGTGGTGATCAGGGGGTGGGGTAGGCTTTGGATGTTAATGAATTCCCTTGTGAATTAGCCCCCATCTTTCCAGCCATCCTGGTGTGCCTGTACCTGACCTCAGCTGGAAAGCCCACTTCTGGGAGCCTACTGAGAGAGAGTACAGGGTCCTAAGACGCCAGCCCTGGAGCAGTGCGGGTGCTGTCCAGAAGGCAGAAGTCTACCACCAAGGGTCCGGCCCCTCCGAGGGATCAGTAAGTGATCTTCGGAGCATGTTTTCAATATTACACTCACATAACAATAATGGTAACACTTACTGGGGACTTTGTGCCAGCGATGGTTAGTACTTTCCAAGCAATAACTTATAAAAAATACACAACAGGCCACTGAGGGAGCCACATGCAGGACCCCATTTTACAGACTGGAAAACTGAGGTAGCAGCGAAATTGCTTATACCTTGTTGTGTAATTGGCTCTTGGCAGTAGGATGCCAACCCAGGCAATTGGGCTCTATTCAGAGTCCCTCCTTTGAGTACTTTCTGCATAATAAACACATGCACACACGCACGCACACACGCACACATGCACGCGAACACACACATGCACTCTCTCTCTGCTTGATAATGAGGTATTCATATTAACCCCAGCTGGCGGTCATTGGGAGCTTTTCCCAAATGCAAACACTCTCACACACTATGCTGTGCCCAGCGCAGCAAGCTACAAGCATCCCACAGACTTGGCAGGCAACAGGGTCCCTTTAGTCCTGGCGCACCAGTAGGCGACACGACTTCCACTAAAGCCACTAAAGCTCCGTGCATATGAGCCCTGTGCAGCGTGCCTCCAGCTCTCCTGCCTCTGTGGGGAAAGAGCTCTGGTTTGAAAAGAAACTCTCTCTCTGAGTGTCCATCTGTTCCTCTTACTCAGTGCCAAAAAATTAACAAGCATTCACCTTTGTGAAGTCACTGCTGTTTCTATAGGTGTTAATGCAGAGCTCCCAGATACTTCCAGTGTTCTCGTCCACCCTGACATCCCAGCCACGTGTGTGTTATTGTTTTCCTTTTTTAAAACTCCTTCAAATATAAATGAATTTTGGTCTATTTTCTTGACAACATAGAAAAACAAGCTTGTTGTTTTTCTTAAAGAGTTTAGATCAGAGAGCTGGGCATTCCTGCGGATATTTACTTCACTCTGGGTTCAGGGCAAGTTGTGTCTAGGCAGAGCAGGTGTGGGAAACTTTCATTTCAGCCCCAACTCTTGCAATCATCATAATAAAACAAAGGAAATGTAACCAGTTACTGGCAAAGTAAATTGCTTTTGGCTGACATGTTCCTGTTTTTTTTCTACTGAGTTCTTCCTGTCATGACCGTCTCTCTCTTTTTAATAGCATTTCTACTCTTGGAAATACCACGAAGATAAACTGCTATAAACGCTGGATTGACTCATCAGTTAGCAACTCTTTCTTCCTATTTTGCAGGGAGGATTTTGCTGCCAACAGGGCTACATAGTCTCTCGAGAAATCTTTGCGAGCTTCCAATCAGAGATACCGCGTACTTGTTGGTGAAAAACTGGATCAGAGAAATGGAAAAGCAGGCATAATTTTCCTGAGTTTGACCCCTTGGGTCAATGTCTAGAGGAAGCCAGCAGAGCGTGAACTCATTTAATTTGCAAGTTCTGTGTGTGTGCCTGTGCGATCCTGAGCCTGGGCTTGCATTATTTTAAATATGTACCAGAAAGCTCCGCAGACTGAAGTATTAGGTACCGACAAACACTGCGCTATGTATAGTTTGTGTTCCTGAGAATACTTTGCGTTTCTGCAACGCTTCTTCTCTGAGGATTGAGGTTCTTTGGTACATTTTCTTTGTACACAATAATCTTAAAATACTTTGGCAAGTTTGAGCGTGGTACGTTGCTTTGGTGAAAACACCCTAATTTAGTTATCATTTACTGTGTTCTATTTTCAGTGTTTCACTTTTGACTACTTAGGAACTTCCTCTTTCACTATAACAAAAATAGGATAAATGTTTTTAAGTTATTAACAAATGAATAAAAGATTTAGGAACTGAGTATGGCAGAAAGTTTGATCAAAGCCACTCCTAAAATTTATGAGTGTAATAAAAGAAAGGCATTTCAGAGATAATCCCTTACAGAATTTCAGTTTTAAAATACTTGCGGGGGGGGGGGGGAGGAGAGAAAACTAAAAGCTCTCCACCTTCATTTTGGCTTTGAAAACTAACTTTAAAAATTCACAAATATTGCCTGTAATGTTTTTTTCAAATCCACATTTTCAATCCATATCATGCCTGTCGATATTCAACTGGCTGATTCTGTGAATTTAGAACATACTAGTCAAAATACAGTTAATATTAAAGTTTATTTTATTGTTTTCCTGTACAAGCTTATTTTATTGTTTATTTCTAGCAGAAATACCTGAGAAATGACTTCACTGTCTGACATACAAACACACAGGGTGGTTACCTGGCACGACTTGATCTCGCGGCAGTCTAGGGAACAATGAATTTTAAGTAATGGACATGGCATATCAAAGGTGGAAATGTGACTATTTGGTAATTGTTATGACAATTCGCTTGCATTTTCTTCTCAAATAAAAGCCCAGAGATGTGAGCCCAGATTCTAGAACCAGATTTAGATATCCTAACTTTCCAGTGCCACTGAGACCACACAGCTCTGACCGGCCATTGGTGATGTGACCTAGAGCCCCAGATGGAACGGGCCATGTAAAGACCTCGCTTTGAGTGTCCAAGCTTGTTGCCTGGGTACGCGGGCACCGCCTGTACTGCTGCTGGACTACACTGTCGCTGCACCCACCTCCTAGAAGGGTGAGTGGTTGTATTGTTAGAAAGAGGGTGAGAACAGACCAGGCTGGCTTTAGGTGAGATCCAATCACGTGGGCTTTTTGTCAGAGTCACTAATGAGAGTGGAATGTGTTACCACGTTTGTCATACCTGGACTGCTTGGGCAATTTAGGTCCAAAACAGCCACGGACTTCATTGGCTGCTCAACTGCCCATGTAAGTAAACAGCCTTGGAATCTTCCAAAACAAGCCCGATCTTACTCATTCCTGCTTCATACTTGTGAATGCTGGAGCATTGTTAATGACCCCGATCAAAGATTTAGTAATTGCATAGGCATGCGATTTGCATAGCTATTTCCTGATCCACCCTCTCTCTCTGCCCTGGAGGTCTTCACTTCTCAGAAACACTTAAAAATACAGATTATTTCACTCTCACCCTCCCCCACCTGAATGTGGAGAAGGACTCCAAGCTCATCCATATTGCTAGCTGAGTTGGAAACATGTGATTCCGTGCCTTCCTGCATTAAAGACAAACAAATCTTTTCTGTAGGTAGTTTTATCAGCAGAGAGAGGTAGACTTCTACCCTTGGTTTTTCTGTGTCTTGAGGAGAATGAGAACTATCGAAGATTAACTATGACAGATGTCACTCCAAAATCGCATAATGGGGCTCACAGTAACAGGGTGTAGAAGAGAGGGTCGTGAGGGCCCACTGGCCAAAAAGGAAAGCGAGTTGAGAGATTTTCACTACCACTCGAGGGATAGGAACTCGGTCGGGGAGGCGACTCAGGGCAGAGTGAGGAGAGATCTGGGATTCGCGGCAGAGGTTCTAAGGGGGGGATCTTGGCCATAGGGAAAGAGACAGAAACCCCACGCCAGCCTTTGAAACGATCCCTTCTCCTTGTGGTCTGCTGTCGTTACCCATGATGTCCTCCAGGGGGCGGGATTCCCTTTACCATACAGCCAGCGCTGGACTGGGGGCTCTGTTTGGGAAAAACTTACGATCTTTGGGGTAATAGGGTCAATTCGCTAAGGCATTGACAAGACCGTGGCCTCATTTCCCGATTGTCAGAAGCTGGTGGCAAGAATTCTCTGCCTTAGTACGCCACATGCTACAGCAAGCTGAGACACCAGGGCGGGCGAGATACTCACTGCCTCAGCTGGGTTCTGAAGGGTACAGGGGCAGCGTGTGCCGGCGCTCCTGCTCCACACAGAACCTTTGCTTCCCCACCCTCACCTAGCCGCCCGCTGCAGGGTCTTGTGTTGAAGCTGCAAAACCAGAAATGACCTCTACAGCTCGCCACAGGGGTGCAAGTCTGTACTTTTACATTTACTAGCAATTTCTCTGTTCTACTGTCCATCTCTTCAAATGCCAGGCATCCAGAAGCCCCTTCCAGGGCCCTCACCCTGGCCTGGGCTCCCTTCCAACAGACAAGTCATGAACACAAGTTTCTACAATTAAAATAAGTATGTTAAATCAATATACTACACTATAAACGTGAAGTGAGTCTTTCTTGTATGTTACTACATAATAAAAATAGAATATTAACTTAGTATAATTATCTGTTTTTTTCTTTATGGCTGGTTAAGGATCCATTCTGGAAATGCTTGTACAGGATATTTTATTTTGAACAATTTCTAAAGATTATAAGATAGGACTTCTTAACACACAGCATTAATTTTTGTCTTTCTTTTGTTTTCATTTGCTTATGATCAATAAGCCTGATCACTGCACTCTATGATTGATATGTTCTGGGGTGTTGTATTGAACATGACAACACTAAATGGAAAGCTACATTTTTGTATTGAATAGACTTGTAAGATATAGTAAATATCATTACAGCTTTTAAACTCATATATAAACAGAATATTCTTGTTCAGCAATTTCTCCAGGTCTTTATTCCATTTTCAACACTGAGGATAATTGATATGCTACATCTCCACAGAACACTCCCCTCTTGGAAATAAGAAGGGAGTTTTGGGGGAATGTGCGTATGTGGATTAACACGGAGATATTTCACTTATTACAGAATTGGATGAATATATTATGAGAGACATCTTGGTGTTTAAAACATGTAAATGTAAGAAAAAGTAAAAGGTCATCAAGTAAATATATATTTCCAATTTCTTTTTAAAAATCCAAAAGTAATTTATATAGAAAAACGATTTTTTTCCCGTCCTCCTTATGCTTTTCTCCTTTTGAGAAAGCAGAATTTAAGAAGTAGGACTGTGCCTTACTTCAGAGTAAAGAGATGACTCCTCAGCGGTCTGAGGTTTCCCAGTGGGGATGGAGTCTTCTCGTCCTCCATCCCCCGTAGGTACCGTCCAGCCCACGACAAGGCGGAGGCTGTCCTGGGCTTCCAGCCTCGTCTATCCTCCAGGAACAGGAGCTGAGGTTCTCGAAAATGACCTTAAATTCCACCCAAAGGACTCACAGACTGCGCAGGAGCAGGTGTGGAACGGAGCAGGGCGAGGCGAAGGATGAAAAGGAGAAAAGAAAGGACCTAGGGATGTGAGTAGAGGCAGCGATGAGGTGTGTGACACATGACGATATATTAAGCACGGACAAACAATTCTCACTCAACTGGGCAAACTGGAGTTCTCAATTAATGGGGCCTGGAGTTTGGCACAATATAGAAGAACAACAAACAGATGCTGGCAGAAACTCTCTGCAAATCTCTTCATGGATACTGGAGTTAAAACTTATTTGCATTCTTCTCTGTGTCAGATGAACACTTCCCCTCTCTTTAGAGTTGCTGTGTCTCATCAGTCACCCCGGGCCACAGGTGTCCATGGAGCACTTGAAATATGTCAAGTCCCAACTGAGGTCAGTAATAAGTGAAAAGTACACACTGATTCCCAAGATTTGGTACAACGAAAGTAAAACATCTCATTAACAACATTTCATATAAATTACATATTGAAATGATGATAGTTTAGATATAATGGATCAAATAAAATATATTACCAAAATTAATCTCACATATTTCTTTTTGCCTCTTACGATGTGGTTACTAGAATTACTTTAAATGACCATGTGGCTTGCATTATCTTTCTCTTGGGTGATGCTGGTTTAGTCAACAATTCCATTTTCTGATGATGGATATGTTCTTGAAAATATGTGTTAAAATGCAGATGAAACAAGATAAGGTCTGAAGTGAGGAGAATCAGCAGAAGTCATGATTCTAAGTTTCAGTGCAATTTAGAATTTTATTTCTTATTCATAGAGGGCAGTCATATAAAGAAGTCAATGTCTGAAAGTGTTATCGAAGCTCAGGTCTCCTGTCTATAACATTTAAACCTAGGCACCATTCACTGAAGGCTACTAACCAGTTCTGAAGAGGATGTTATTTTATAAACCTCCTCAAGTAAAATGTCAAAACAAATGCTAAGTCTTGAAAGCAGGTTGGAGAAAACAGAGAGAAGGAACGAGAGAGAGAAAGAAAGAGATAAACAGAGACACTAGAGGGATCATATAGAGGGGCCAATGATTTATTCCATGATTTATTCATTTCTGTTACCATCACAAGTTGTATAATGAATAATGTAAGTGATTGTTTGAGTAGAGAAAATGGAACTTGAACTTGAGTGATTTTTGACTAGTACTAAGTAGAAACTTCTAAACCACAAATTGTTGAAGAAGTTCACAGTCTGACTGTTTGTCTTTTGGAGATATCATTTGAAAGTAAGAGGTAAGATATTGTAGACCTCAAGTGGAGGGTATAACCTGCTCACCTTCTCTACCTGCCTCCAGGTCCCCCAGCTTTGCATAACAGAAAGTGAGACTGCATGGAAGCTAGGCACTCGTAAGCTCTGAACTGAACAGAACGACAAGGCTTCAACAATGCTGGACAGGGGAGGAGACACATTATCTTCCTAGTCACACTTAACACCAAAAACCTCATGAGGCGTCACTCTGAGAAGGTGGCTGCCCGGTACCCAGCTGGTCCGTGGCTCATCCTCCCAAGCAGGTGACCACAATCAGCCATTCCATCCACCCATCACCTCCGGGTCCCTACAGCGGCAGCGACACAGAACCATAACTAGATATTGATGGCAGCCTCCGAAGGCTGCCTGCAGTCAAGGGGAGGCACATTCTCCAGTGCTCGTGAGGAACCTCCTCTCCATACTCCCTTTCAGTAGCTTTGATTGTCAAAATACAAGAACAGCAATGGTGGCAGCAGAAATTAGCTGAGGAAGTCTTTTCTTAGAAGGCAAGTGTTGCTGTAGCATTTGAGGTTGTAACATGCAGACAGATTAAGACCAAAATCTCTGTAACATCAACAAGACGTGCAGTGAATATTATGCATCCCACTGTATAGTACTTGTAGAGATTTTATTTTTCTTTCTTCCTTTTATTTATTTATTTTTTCTTTAAAGTAAGTCAGCTAGCAGGTTCTACCTCCACCCAAAGAAGCAACCTCTGAACCTCTGGTCTGTTTCTGATATCTAATATGGAAGTATTTGTCTTTGTCTTCCAAACTCTTTTATAGCACATGGTATGCATATTTCAGCATCCAGCATTATTAACTGGTGACCAACTGTTAGTTGATGGTTATCTACCACATGGGGTCTCCACAAAAGGGATCCTTATTTGGGCAAAAGCTCTTGTCTGCACCAGTCTGTCTATATTTTCCCTTAGAAGAATTTTATTTGGATTATTATTCGCTGTTAGTGGAAACTCAGAGGCTGCCTGTGTGGCAGTTGAGAGGCGGAGAAATAAATCCTTAGCAAGTTAAAACACTTAGCTGATATTAAAACCATTGCAAGCTTTGTTAGCCGTAAGCAAACTCTCCAGCGCCCTCTCGTGGTAAATCTACGTGATGCCGTGTGACAACCACAAAACCCCAGAAATTAAGAACTTAATCAAATACAGGTAAGAACATTCATCTTCGAGAGAAACAGCCATGAGTCACAAGCTCATGGTGCTTCATATGTTTTAGAATTTACATTTAATAGTTTTCCTATGTAGTGCTGGGCGCAGTGGGGATGAGGGTGGGTGGGGCTTGTAATATAGAAACTAGAACTTTGTCATTCAGAACACAATGACTTCACTACATTTACCATCACAGCTATTGTATATGGAGCAAATTAATTTTTATGAGATTTTGAATCTTAAAAAAATCATGCCACATTTTTAAAGTTCTTTCATAACCAAAAATAGACTGATGTTCCAACTAGTTTGGAATCATAGGAACCAAGGAAAGAAGTCTGAATAATTCCCTAATATGGAAGAAGAACCATTTTTTCTTTAAAAAAAATAAGGAACAGCATATTTGTTTCTGACAATAGATAGCTTACAGAACTTGGGATTTATAAAAACCAAGTGTGGGTATAGGTTTTCTTCCTATGTTTTCTAAAAATAAAATTTTGAAAAGTTCTGAACTCCAGTTTTAATAATAAGCTGTCCCATTTAGCACTTAGTTTTATTTTTTTAAAACGACATTTAAAATGTCTGCTGTATGCCTTTTGACAATTTCCTGCCTAGCAGGCCCATCCCCATAAAGCAAACAAACTTGGTATTAAAACAAACTGAGCAACTCAGAAGTAGCTGGGGGAGAATTTGTGGCTAAGTACACAAGAACATAAACTATTTTTCATCTTATTATTAATAAATGTACCATTTCTCTTTCATGTGTCTTCTCTTTAAATAAAAGCCACTCCTTTACCCAGCATGAACAAAAATTCTCTGTATTTTCAATATGATTTGAGAGGCAGATTCATTTCAACTTGGCTTTTCCACTCACACGTGGAAGTTTGGTTTTGCAACAACAGTTGTGTGGTTTGTCTTTGAATTAGCAAAGTTCTAAAAGTAATTTTACTATAAAATTAAACAGCTGGGAGTTCTTTAACAAAACATGACAAGTCTTGTTCTTCTTTGTACTATTGTGCAAGCTGAAATACCCTTCCTTTCATGTCTTTTTATTCCAAAATGAATTCCCTAGTTAGCCTTGTTTAGCTTTTTAAAAAATAATAAAGAAGAGGGTGGTATTTGCTGACCTCTGAAATTCATCTGCTTTTAAGAACAGGCATTTACACAAGGTACGTACTCAAAGGGCTTTTGTTTAGTTCTTATTATGGAATGTAAAATGATATTCTGCCCTAATATAATGCCAGTCCTGTGTAGATTAAAGGCATTTGTATTTCTGAGGACTGAGGTAGCTTATGCCTATTTTGCAGATGGGAAAACTGAAGCACTCCTAAATGGTGAAGCAACACAGAACCAACATGTTTGTAGAAGCTAGAATTAAATTTAGAATTTGACTCCTAGCCCAGGACTCTAACCACGTGAGAGCCCCAAGCCTTTGGAATCAACAGAAGACCGAGTTTCAAACATTCTTTTGACATTATTAACCACAGGCGAAGGGAAGTGGGGGTGGGGGCGGGGCCTGGAGGCAAACCGAGCTGCTCAGCGACAGCCTCTTGCTTCCAAGGTGCAACTGTTTGGATTACCTGATCCAGGCTGCAGTAGATTCTAGGAATATTCAAAGGTGTAATAATTCTTTCTGACTCTTAAACAATCAGCATCTAGGTTGGAGGGCGATAGGAGGCGGCTTTCTGAACTATAGCACCAGAGTCAAGACTAGATGTGAATTACTGGAAGTGGTACGAAAAGAAGTGGTACGTTGGAAGTTGGTGAATCCGAGATATGATGCTGGTAGACTTCTTTCTTCATTTGAGCAACTTCTAGGCTGATGGAAGAACTAGGTGAAAGAACCTTAGGTACTATCTAGTCTCAACTCACACACCAGGAAAGCGCATGTGCACACACGCACACACACACACACACACACACACACACACACACACACACACACACACACTGTCACAAAGCACACAGCGGAGCTGTAGGAGGGTTCTGAGTGTGGCCGGCTGTGTGAGACCAGCAGCTGCCCGTGACAGCAGATGGCTTTTCGGTGGGCCCTGGACACGTCCACTTGGGTTTCCACTGGGCAAGCTCTGTCATCCCAAGACCATGTTACTGAAGCACACTCTCCAAGGGACTGCAATTCCTAGAGTGAAAGGGGAGTTGACAAGGACATTCCCGCTGTATTCAAGTGCCAAAACATACAGCCAGGAAGTGCACCGGCCATGGGGCCTGTGGCAGGACTTCTGCGCACCACACTCCCAGCTGTTTGCTCAGCCCCCAGTGGGAGGGTCTAGGAGGCAAATGCTCACTTGCAAGGATAGCACCCAGGCACCTGGCATCAGTGCCTACCACCTGCTTGCTTTTGTTAGGCTCGGTTGGAAAAAGTGAGAGAGCGTTTCTGGAAGAAGGGAAGGCTAAGGAGCCCTGAGGGCAAGAACTGGCCTCCAATCCACCTTGGTATGGGTCTTGCTCTTAGCTTTAACTGCCATTACAAATGCCTTGCAGGTTCTGGCACATCCTGTAGCTTCCAAGCTGGGTACTTTCATTCCTCAGCTCCCTCTGATAGTAACACATTCCCCTTCCAGTGGTCTGAACATCTACTTATTTCCAACTCATAATGGGCATCACATCTGCTAGAAAGCATCCTGCTACTCTCTCTGAGTGGGGAGCCCTTGGTTCTCAGCTTCTATATCAAATATGCTTCTACCCTAGCACGCACTCTCTCCGTAGGCAAACAGTGTCTATCTTTCTGCCCCAGGAGACACCAAGGACATTACATGTGCCTTGGGCAGTACAGCAACATCATGTACAGCAACATACATGTCCAGTAAACGGTTATGAACAAATGACTCTGGGCCGTGTTTTGAAAACTGTCTGGCACCTTGTCAGATAGAGCAGATATTCTACTGCACAGACAGCTGATCCCACTGGAGAAAAGAGATACCTCCAAGAGGGCCAGGCAGGCGCTTGTGTCTAGTAGCCCCCTGACCTATACAGCACCTTCTCTTGGTCACGATTGCAATGAATAAGGAGGACATGTACACACATTGCAATTCATACCGTGTAACTCGGAGACTCAACAACTGTCAAGTGCTTAAATACTTAACCGAAAGTGCCTTGTCCATGGACACACAGATCTGAGCTATTTGGCCAGGACTCTCCAACTCACAGGGACACTGCCTGCCCTGGAGAGCCCTGTACCTGGGAGAAGTCAGAGACAACTATGAGAAAAGAAGTCATGTGGGGAGGGCAGCACACTGCCTGGTGAGAAGCGCTGTTGTAAGGAATCCCAGCTCCACAAAGTGGCCTAAAAATGCACATTCACATGGGAGTCGAGGCGAATCTATAACACAGAGATGAAATTTAAATTCCAATGAAGATTTTTAGAAAAGATCAATAAAATAGGAGATTGATCTGCTGTTAAAAGTTCCCAGTAATGGGAAAGCTTAGAAATTTCATAAATAATGCTTTTATCTTGATTGCAAAATAATCTCCTGCCACAAAAACAAGGCGAATCAAGGTAGGAAATTGTTTGGCGGGAATTAAAATGTCACGCTTTACACAGAATAAAGCATTGCAATCACCAGGGAAACACACATTGCAAATGTGTTAACACAAAATTACATACATCACTTAATTACATAAGCACGTAGCTCCTGAGTAACCCATTAGCTAAACATGTTGGGCTGAGGTTGAAAACACACACACACACACACACACACACACACACACACACACACACACACACAATATTTTTAGCACAGAGGGGATGTAGCTATGTCAGACCTGGCACCATAAAGCCTGAGATGGCAAGTGCTATTAAACTGAGATGCAATCATGTTGAAAAGAAACATTAGCAAACAGCAGACAATTGAGAAGAAAATACAGTGAGTTTGTGTTCTATTGCATGTGCCTCCAAAACCTTATATAACTATTCATTGTCTCCTTCGTCTGGCTTGGGTCCCAGGTTTGTTCTACGCTATACTAATTCTATAATAATAAACTGCCACACCAGCTTTATGAAATCACACACAGTGAGGGCTGCAGTTTCATCTGATTATCTTTTCCAGTGAAGGACACAATCCTGAAATGAAACAGCCTCATGCAAAGCCAACCACTTCGTTCAAAATGGCCCCTGGAGTTTGCCTCTGAGAAAAATGATAACGTCATCTTTGCTTTCATCTCCTCAGCCCTGGTGTAGCTGGGAAAACTGTGCTGGCTCCCACGTCTCACAGGGAGGCAGAGAGGGCATGGGCTCTGAGAGTAGGTAGCTCAGTATCCACTTTATAAATCAAGTAAATATATGGTACTGGGCAAGTCATAATCTCTCGCAGGTTGAATTTCCCCATCTTTTAAGAGGGGATGATATCTCTATTTTGAGAGAGGATGATGTACAAAGAATGCAACCAAGGCCACATTGGACCACACCTGCCACACTGTTCGGTCCACTGAGGGAACCGATACGTGATGATATCATTATTATCACTGTCCCATGAACACACACATAGAAGTAACATATCACGTCAAGCATTTCGAGAAGCTAGTAGTTGCCTGGTGGGAGTTAGTGACACTTGGGAAGCATCTGAGCCCTCAGAACAGAACCTCACAGAACAAAGGAGGAAAGAAAAAAACCTGGAAAACTATAGTATCATTTGACACAAGTCTCTGGTCGGGCTTCTTGAAGGGTGAGACGCTTCTAAGCTCACAGCTCATCCACTACAGAGGCAGTAACCAGGCCAGGGAAGGGGCAGCACATCTCTCTGATAACGGACACCACATCTGGAGTGACTGTAAACTGGAAGGCAAAAGATGAACCGAGGTAACGACCACACAGTCAAGTGTGGCCTAAGTCAGACAAGAGAGAAAAGGAGAAGAGGTGGGACAGGGGAGCGACTCTGCCAAGAATTCACATTCCCTAAAGAAATCACTGAATATCTCTGACATGTCCTCACTGAGCATGTGGACCCCCAAGTTCATCTGAATCCTCCTTATCTAGGAATCAATATGCAGATGGCCATCAATATTGTAAGAGTCTAAAAAATAGAAACAAATTCAACTGGACTGAACAAAGAAGACCTAGAAGAATGATAATTTGTTGGTTGTCATAGATCTAGTATAGGTAAATTTATCTTTCAGGAATTAGGGTTCAAGATTATTTTTCTAGGATGTTTATCAGGATATTCCTATTAATCAAATCAGACTTTAAACAAGTTCCTACATGGCAGAGAGAAGAAGAACAAATTTAACTTACACTGAAGTTAGGGTAGGGCAGGTCCCCTAGGATCAAAGGAATTGTTTGAGAGGATGTATTTAAAGATCTTATTTATATGGACCAAACCAAGTCTCAATTTTGCTTCTAACTTCCAATATTCATTGACTCAGTAAGTACTTATTGATTGCACTAGACACTGACTTTGTGCTGGTCCAGATAGTGAGGCAAGAACATGGTTTCTGATGTTGAGGAAGTTGACATTTTCACTGACTCAGAAGAGCTATCTTGCTTGCAAGCATGCATTCCCACATCTGAAAAATTGGGGGACTGGCAGTCCATAGGAAAAAATCTGCCTGGTGGTATGGTTTGTTTGGGTTCCATAATTTTCATAAAAGTTATCAATTGAAAAATCATGAGATCTTCACAGAAAAATAGGAACATATGGTTTTTCTTAAAAGATTGAGGGATCTAACAATACTGACCTCAAATTCCTATAACACAGGAAAAGACGAGCTGAAACAGAGGTCTCTCTTGGGTCCTGATTTCTCATAGGCTCTACCTACCCTTCTCCCTCTAGGTTCCCTGCTGATGCTTCAAGATCCCCAAGTCTGGGACTTCTGCTCTGAGAGTTCTCTTCAGTTCTTCATGTCTCAAAGTATGACACAGATAGCAGTGGTATGAATCAGTTACTTACAGAGATAGAGGTTCTTTGGTTAACCCATGTCCTTCACCGAGTGGCCCTGCTTCAAACATCCTAGACTGGGTTACCAGAGGTGTGATAATCTCTTTTTATTTTATTGATTGATTGGTTAACATAGGGTCTTGCTTTGTAGTTCAGGCTGGCCCTGAGCTCATTATGTAGCTCAGATGAGCCTCAAACTCACAGCAATCCTCCTGCCTCTGCCTCTTGAGTGCTGGGATTGCAGGTGTAAGTCACCACACCTGGCATTGTGGTATGTGGTACTGATTGCTGGTGGGTGTGAGTCACCACACTAGGTGTTGTTGTATGTGGTTACTGGGGATTGAATCCAAACCTTATGCTTGCAAGGAAGATGCTGAACCACTGAGCTAAATCCCTGGCCCCGATAATCCTTTTTCTTAAGAATTTTCCAAATCTCTAGTAGCTGCATATTTATTTGGAAATTGTACAAGAAGCAATTCTATGTGAAGGCAGAAAAGTGGACCAAGCTACAGGAGCAAGCCTCTCTTTGACTGACATTTTCATTCTTTGCAAGTATCCAAAGGGAATAGATTTGTCTGTGTGCCTCTCAGGATGCTAGATAAGATTTTTTAAAATGATACTTGGAATTGAACCCAAGGATTTCATTCTAGACTATAATCTGAACCTTTTTAAAGTTTTTTTTTTTAAATTTTGACTTAAGGTCTGATCAAGTTGTTAAGTTGCACAGGCTGGAGTCAAACTTGCGACCCTTCTGTCTCAGCCTTCCATGCTGCTGAGATAATAGTTTTGTTCCCAGAGAATGCGCATTGCCACCGGTATCAGAAACTCAGTTATCTCAGCTGAACTTGAACTGTATTTGTTCTTCATTCATTTTTAGAACATTTGCACTCCAAAAATGCTTCTTGATGGTTGCTAGGCAACCATTGTTGAATACATGCAAGAAGCATTAATTGTGTGAACATTTTCAAAAACAGGGGGAAAAAACTGCTTAAAGCTGAGGATGTCTCTATACCTAAAATAAAATATTTCCTCCTGAGGCACATGTGCAGAATGGAGCCACCACGGGTTGCTGGCTCGTGTATGTGGCAGGATAAGATGATTCACCAGGAATTAATCCTTTGCACTTATTGTCTTCCATCTTCCCTCTTCAGTCGACTGACCCCCCATAGCCTCATCATATAACAAAGCCTCAGCTCAGGATACCTGGGATTTGCCTTATTAAATACTTTGTGCTTTTCTTGTGGCATGGTTCCCTATCATTCACACTGTTCCTGACAGGTTTATTTTATACTTGTGTGACCTCTAGGCAGGACAACTTCATGGCTTGTCAATTATTATAACAAGATTCAGAACCCACTAAACTTACTACACTGCGATCATCTCTTTCTCTGATCCAAATGGAAACAAGAACTTTTCTATTTTCCACATCAAAGACTAAGCTTTCTGCTGATGCCAAACACTCTATGCTTCTTACCCCTAAACATACATTCACTTTATGGTATGTTTTCCTGCACTTTCTTTTGATATTCCAATGTCATGATCTGCTACAAAGACAGATGTCCATAATTCAGCCAAACATCTAAACTAAACAAGGGTAAAATTTGTCACAGGTAATCTCTTTCTTTTGTTGAATATTAAGTGAAAGAACATAAATTTCCATTCTTGTCCTTGTTATTATTTTTACAAAGCTGAGGTTCTGGATGAAGTCCTAAGAGCAAAGGAAGCTAATCTAGTCTTCCTATTATCTGATTGCCATGGGCAACCAGTTTCCTCATCTGTAAACTGGGGGAAATGATTCAGTGTCCAGATCCATGCCTGGCACATGGCAAATGGTCCATATGCTCTCGTCATTATTATTATTAGATCCTGTTTGTTCTCCCATTATTTTCAGCTATATGGTCTCATTGTACTTAATTCCAGTAAGTATAATTTTTCAGTCTTGCAAGCTGATTCTTGGGAAGCCAGAAAGATAATAGAGGGTTCAGTGGTCCTGGAACTAAAGCAACCTGGGCAATGTGTGCAGGAGTCTGAATGTCAGGAAGGGTGAAGGAGAGCTAGATGGTGGGGGATATCACAGCCCTGAAATCTCCAAGAGATAAAGCCAGGGCCTCTCTGGAGTCCACTATTTTCCCCATACCTACAAATTTTTCTGGACAGGAGATGTGAGCTGGCAGATCTCTCTTGCTTTAGGTTAACTGTGCAATTACTATAAATCTTTTTAGTGTTTTATTCTGTGTGCTGTGTGGATAGTTTTCATTTAGTCTTCATACAATACTTCTGGAGATGGGTAGAATCACTGTTAACTTAAAATGAGGAAACCAGGGCATAGAAAAGTTAGATGAGTGTTTGCATAGAAGATCATGGATGGTGAGTGAGTGGACACTGGTCCCAGACCACACGTCTCCAGAGTTTATCCTGTTGGCTCTGTGTTTCCTGCCTTTCCATAGTAGCCCACCTCGTACCCTACCGTGAACAGTTTCTGAGCCTGAGGTGCCCTGAGGAGAGAGGAGCGAGGCAGACCAAAATGATGATGGGCCCATACCTCACACATCTCTGCTCACCTGGGGCTACAAACCAGTAGGTAGTGTTAACATTACTCCTTTAAACCAAGAGTGAAACAATTCTGAGCTCATTCATTCCTCTCCATGTCCCTGTCATCATTAAAGGAAACCCATCCTACTCCAAGGTAAAGTAAGCATAAGAGCAAAGTTAAGGATTATTTTCAATAAAATATCCTTGGGGATCAATTTGTCTTATGACCAAAGTGGTCACCAAAGAAACATGAGGCATGATCCTTTATTATTTAGGGACATTGATTCAACTTTGCTTGCTGGAATTGAGTTGATGCGTCCTTCCAACAGACTCTGTGACCCAGGACAGGCAGGCTACCCATGAGGACACAATGCTTCCCAAGGTGTTCTTGTCTTTACTTTCACAAAGCTGAGGTTCTGGCATGGAAGAAGGAGGAGAAACATTTTGGGGAGGAGCTATAAATGGGCAGGAGGAGGAGCTTGAGAGGATCACAGCACCCTGGGTGCTGACTTCCGCGAAACTGCATGAGAGATGTTTCTGAGAAGAGATATCTGTGCTGACTTGGCAGGATGGAAGGAGAAGTTGGACAGGCTGAGAGTCATGCAATGATGACAGGGTTCCTTTTCTATTGTCAGGCTGTATGGAACCCAAGGAGAGGCCAGCATTGGTGATACAAGTGCATTATCATGGCCAAGACCCTCTACACTGTAGGACCTTAAGAGGCAGGCAGACTTGAGGAGCTGGCTCAGAATATGGGACAAGACCAGGCTTGCTGGGTGGGTAGGACTAGGAGGGAGGAAGAGAAGACAGGAAATAGACTATGTACTTCACTTCACTTTCCTCTCTACTGTAGACACAGGGAGAAACCACCTACTCTTCAAGAGAATCTTTACTCAAAAACCTTGTCACTGCCACGCAATTCTTCATTTACACACTTTACCAAAAAACTCAACTTACTCCTTTCTTTCTCACGATCCTATCTTTGGAATTTCTGTGGCTGAAGTTGCCCATTTTAATATATGATTATTCATTTATTCATTCCAGCCAGCAAACAATTTTTAATTAGCTTGTTCTTTATTAGGAACATAGAATATTTTATTAACTAGGTACATTTTTTAATTTTAAAAAGAATGAAAAAGACATCAATCTGCATGTGATGTTTAGGGGTTTAGTTGGTATTAGTCAACATATTTATAGCAAATCTCATCATGCTACATTTTAAAACCCTGACTCAACTGCCGATCCCACAAAGCAGAAGGAAGAGTGGGATTAATATATTAGTCACTCATGAAATTTGCTAGTCCCTCAATTACACTAGTTCCAGTAAAATGTACAAGAGAATAATTTAAAATAATTTTTGATGTATAGCCTATCTACCATTTCTAATATGAAAGCTTTGTGTTGCTCTAGCATATTACTTGTTTACTGTGTTTTAAAAATTTTTTAAACTTTTTTTTGTTGTTGTTGTTTTTAGCTTTTTCAGACAGAGTCTTGCTTTGTAGTTCAGGCCGGCCCTGAACTTACTATATAGCCCAGGCCAGCCTCATACTCACAGCGATCCTCTTGCCTCTGCCTCCCGAGGGCTGGGATTATAGGCATGTGTCACCATGCCTGACACTGTGGTGTGTGGTTACCAGGACCTTATGCTTGCCAGGCAGACGCTGGAGCCACTGAGATAAATCCCTGGCCCATACTGTGTTTAATTCAAAGGGCTCATTACCAGATTTGTAATGTCCGAAAGGCCAGTGCTCTGCTGGCTTCTTTATTGTCCTTTCCTTAAGTCCTTCCATGGGGCTATACACAATTACATAGTCATGTCAGCTGGACACATAAATAAATGAGCAAGCAGCCTATTCCCACTGTACATATCTGCTAATAAGTAATACAGAAAACCAAGGGCTCCAAAGAGCCGCACGACCCTTGGTGGCATGGAGAAGTCCTCTGGCTACTCCAGTTGGCCGTCCTGCTCTCGCCAGTTGACCCATATGGTGCCACTGAAAGTCGGATGCAAACCCATATGAACCTTAACCCCCCCACAGCAAAGCCACTTGGAATTTACGCCCAGATGCAGCAGGTGAGAGGAAGACTTCACTAAGTGTATCAGCACATAATTAAAAAGCTGGTTCTTAGGGCTGGGGATTTAGCTCAGTGGCTCCAGAGCTTGTCTCACCAAAGGTAAGAGCCCGGTTCAATCCCGGTAACCACATACCATACTGGGTGTGGAGACTCATGCCCAGCAACAATCAGTATCACATACCACAGTGCCAGTCATGGTGGCTCACACCCATAATCCCAGCACTTGGGAGGCAGAGGCAGGAAGATTGCTGTGATGTGAGTTTGAGGCTGAGCTCAGGGCCATCCTGAACCACAAAGCAAGACCTTGTCTCAAAAAAAAAAAAAAAAAAAAAGAAAAGCTGGTTCTTAGAGTTACTCAGTCATTTCCCTGTCACCCATTTCCAGGCACTTGTGAGAATTTGTATGGTGGGATCTTGATGTATCTTCACCAAACACAAACATCCCTTGGACTTTCATTCATTGAAAGTCCTTTTGGAGTAGATTTATGAAAGTATTTTAGAAATCTAATCTTCTCAAGTTAAAAATGCAAATAAGCTTTGCCTTTGCTTCAGCTCCATTGACCATGGGTCAGCCTGCATGGTATGGATGTCTGAATTATATATATATATATAAGATTGCAGAATTTATTTCAATAGCTATAATATAGTCAAAAGTTTGACCTATACTTCTCCCGTCCAGTGACTCGATCAAGAGTGATTTGTATTAACATGTTGTTCTGATTACACCTCCGCTGTGACATCCAGCAACTATTGATAGAAATATAAGCCAACAGATCACTGAGTGAATACTAGGGCAATGGGTGCCAAAAGTGGATACAACAACAAAATCCTAACAAGTACAAATGCTCATCCTTGCTAGAGGGAAATTTATAATGAAAAAGGCCAACACAGAAATCCAGACAATATTTCCAAAAAAGTCACCAGAGATGACCCCAAATCTTCCCCTCTCCAAATTCTGTCTAAAGATGCTGATGTGAATCC
This sequence comes from Petromus typicus, assembly GCA_004026965.1. Taxonomy (NCBI): domain Eukaryota; kingdom Metazoa; phylum Chordata; class Mammalia; order Rodentia; family Petromuridae; genus Petromus; species Petromus typicus. Next base: position 32,566 of record PVIR01000970.1, read on the forward strand.
TTCCAAAACAATGTCACTGTATTCTATGCAAAGATAAAAAGGTTCCCCTACTGTGAGATTGTCACAGTAAAAAGAAGAAAGAGATGAGTCACAGAGATATAAGATAAGGGCTGTGTGTGGAAAACACTGATAGGTGATACATCTCATTAAATATAATTTTGTGTAATCGGTTACTGTATTGCCTGTTCAATTGATTTATATTCAGTTGAGGAAGATTTTCACTGTTCTGAATGGAATTATATACTTTATAATTGAGTACATAGTTGATTAATTACAATGTTTATGGTTATTTCAACTGAAAACTGAATATTGGTTCCTTGGTCAGAATGTTACTCTCTCTACTTTTAAATAGTATTTGTTCCTGCAAATACTGTTCTATGAAGATGAGTTACATTTAGTATACACTTAACAGGATCTTTAAATAAAGTAAATTCTTTAGTTAATTGTCTATTCCTAAGTATTTTGGTATAGGGTCATTCTCAAAACTTAATTGTAAGAGTTCCTTCCAAATAATTTCAGAAGAAGGAAAGAATAGAAGTAGATATGAAAATTTCCATCCAGTGGGAATGTAGTCGGTATTTACCTATCAATTTTTCCTAGATTTTTTTTTCAATTCAATGGTTTGGTAGCTTTTGTACTCTTTAATAAGAACAATGGGAAGTTAATCTTTCTCTTGGAAGAAAAAAAATCACAAAACATAATTTTGTCAAATCTCCTTCAAAGGAATTTCTTTCCTAGTTTCTTATCTATTCGGCATTGCTTAAGATATGGTAGTCAATATCAATCAGGAAACATTTGACCTAAAGAGATAAAAGTCTGGAGGTATGAGCGTTTGATGAATGGTTTGCTCTTATCAGCTTGTAATTGCTATTATAAACTCAACAGAAAGGCTGCCTTCTACTCTCCCTTCTGAAATAAGCTTCAAATAAAAAGGAGTATGTGTGGGGTTCACCACTGAACCTCAGGGAGTGAGCATGAGCCGGGCCCCTGGCTGCTGCAAAGACTACAGGTTCTGCTTTCGTCAACATTAAATTCTCCTAAATTCTCTCTCTCTCTCTCTCTCTCTCTCTCTGTATTTATTTACTAGTGTTCACATCCCTAGATTCCAGAATTCATGAAGGCAGAGGACTTATGTCAGTCTCATACAATAAGGTTTAGTCAGGGCCTAATGCAGTGCCTGGCATATAACAAGCTCTCTCTGCTTGCTGGATGGATGAGTGGTGGCCCAGGGAGAATGAAGAACACATGCATGCATGAATTGGACGCTCTACAAGAGACTATCATACTCATTTTATAGCTAAGGCAACTAGGGTTTGAAAGTGCAGTCAGCAAAATTACACTGAGGTCTTCCATGTCTCTGTGTATATGTTGCTGAGCATAGGAAGAAGCCTCGGTATCTAAGACTCAAAAGGGTAGAAGCAGGAGGAAGCACTCAAAAGGTTAAAGCAATAGTTCCATTTCTGGGTGACTCTGTTACTACTATTGCTATTATTTCAAGGCTACTGTCCTATAGGCAGAACATTTCCTCTAAAAAATCTTGGCCAGTATGACACTTGACAAGCAGGTGTAATTGTTCTTATATATAAAAGGAGAAAACTCAGAAAAAAAGTAACTTAAATTGTAACAGAAAGTAGCAGGGGACCAAACACCAGGAAAATGAAAGGCAAATTATCTGAATTTTTATTATCTTTTAAAGGTGGTAGACAACAATAATGGGGAAGGGACAGCTTTATTTCTTAAGGGCCACAGGAAGGCTTCAGCTCCTCTTCCCATTACTGAGAGGAAGGACAACGGCTGATGCAAGAGCTGGCTTACTTTGGACTCCTCCATTAATACAGCTTATTTTGTGAGTTCCAACAACAGCTTTTGCATCGGTGATAACAGGCTCATATTATCTCCCTTTGTCCACACAATGGGCCCTTGGAAGAACAAGGAGGGTTGTATTTGCCGGCTAAGTACTGCTGTGGTAATTTGAAAGGTAAGTGGGGCACTGGTGTGAAAGATTACACATAAAACCCTCATAATTTCCAACAGAACTTTCACTTCATTAGATTTGTGGCTCCACGGACCGTTTCTCTCATAGCTCTAGTGATCCTAGTCCCCTAGGACCAATGGTTCAGTGGCCCCTTAGGTGTCATTGGGTTCAAAGCTATTGACGAGACAATGTGGCCACATCTCAGACTTCTATATCATCCCTGAAGTTAAAGATCTTTCAGAAAGCTGCTCTAACCACCCTTGACATCAATATTGTCTTTTTCCAGCTGCATATAATCTTTATCATACAGCCAGTGTTGTATTTTCCATGTAAAGTTTGTTTTATGATTCAGTGCAAGTTGATTTATGTAGTCTCACAATAGGCCACATTCTCCAATGGGTCTAGGGCATAGTTCAGAGCAAAACAGACGCCACTCATTAAATGTTTGTGGCTTGACTAAAATAGCAAAAATAGCCTTATTAACTTTGTCCAAAAGTGTTATTACTATCAGTTTTATAAGTCTCCTTTTCATTTGAGTACTATCCCATGTCATTACTATCTTTCTAGTAAGAGTGAGAGCTATCCATTCGTCATTCCCTCTTTTATCCATTCTTTTTGGATTTGACCAATAATTTGTTATTTCTTCCATGATAATTTGCTCTGAATCCCTAGCCTTCTTCCTTCTCTAAATCTACTTTGAGCTAAAATGCCCTCTTGGTTCTGTGATATTTTATCCTCCTGGTATAAGAAAATGACTCAAAATGGAGCAGTGCCTTGCTGCTGTGTTTATCAGTATGCCATTTGGTCAAACTGGTATAAAGAAACTGAAAAGGACTCTCAGTTCATACATACATAACATGGAAGCTGGTCAATTACTCAGTATGAAGGGTAGCTCATAGAAGCAATATAAGAAAAAGTTCCCTAGTTTAAAGTTAAGGAGCAAACTGATGCAAGATCTAAATTAATGAACATTCCAGTACACATTTTGTTACTTTTAAATACTTGACAATTCACCAAAAAAGGATGTTTAGAAAGGGGTGTTGCTTTAACCAATAAGTAAGAACAGTACATAGCAGGGAGTTTCTTCTGAAAGGCTAATCACTACTACCAGGTGGCTCTGCCATTTAGGTGCTGGTGATGCAGGACCTCCAAATAGTATACAGGATATACTCTAACTCCCAGTCTCTTAGCATTAGAGGCAGTCAGACAGGCTGGGCTTTTGGCTTTTGGCCAGGCTTTGGGCTTTTTGAGAGAGTTAATGCAAAAGATGAAAACACATTAATGTTGTGGCTGAAGACTCATATGTTGGAGGCTAAGCCTCAAAATAAAGATAAAATTGACCAGGCCTATATACTTCCTCAAGGGATAACTGGTAGACCTGGGTCAAGCTTCTAGCTAGATATCAGTCACTTCACTGGGTGACTAAGACCTCCAGATCCATATTTTTCTAAAAAAAATTCTTTGTTCTTTCTATGTCCACTTGCTACAAGATTTGTTTCCCCATTGGATCAAATTTACCTAAGTGGCTACAACTGTATTATTATTGTTTAATTATAATTTTGTTTCACATTGTACTCACCTTGTGATTTTGCTCTATAAAACTTCCCCTGTGAGGTGGGGTCCTTGGCAGCCCACTTGTCTTGAAGGAGCTATAAAATCTCTTCCACTCAATAAATATTTACTATTCTTAACCTTTATTATGCCTTAGGATTAATTCTTCAGTTTTTGGGGAACATGAAAGCAGCATCTAACTGGTTGGGAATGGCATTATTTCTTCTATATCATTTAGAGGTCCCAGCAAGATAATTGGTCAGGAAGGGACAGGAAACTTGCCACAGTGTGGGGAAACTCCAGGCAAGGAGAGGACAGAGCCATGTGTCATTTTCACTTTTGTTTCCAGTACTTCCAAAACTCAACAAACAAAACAACAACTAAACAGATAGGAAGTTTGTGACATTGGCTCTGCGAGTTTTGCCACCCTAGTCAATGTACATACTTAATTTTGAACTACATCAGAGTTTTTATAATTTATTTGTAATTTATATTTGAGTCAGTTTCCTCCTACGAATCATGCTATCAGCTCTTTTTGGTCATTTAAGTGCTATATGAGACCCAAAGAATGTATATTATTTTTAATATTTTTTGACAATGGCCTTCTACAGGTACACTTATACGCCCTCTTCCATGCTTTAGCATTTTAATGAAGAGTTGTCTGAAGGATCTCACCCTTCATCTAGTCCAGCCTGCTGGACTACTAGCATATTTATTTGTATGAACTTTGTTCAATTGCAATGTGGAAGAGGGTAGCCCCAAAGGTTGAGTTAAACGGTTACAAACCGTTATGCTAAACAGAACTCTAATGACTGATGTGATATTGGGTTTGATTTCTACTCTTCCCAAAAGGACATTTCCAGGGCCGGGGATTTAGCTCAGTGGTTCCGGCGCCTGTCTTCCAAGTGCAAGGACCCGGGTTCAATCCCTGGTAACCACATATCATACTGGGCGTGGAGACTCACCCCAGCAGCAACCAGTACCACATACCACATTGCCGGGTGTGGTGGCTCATGCCTGTAATTCCAGCACTCAGGAGGCAGAGGCAGGAGGATTGCTGTGATGTGAGTTTTTGGCTGAGCACAGGGCCAGCCTGAACTACAAAGTGAGAACCTATCTCAAAAAAAAAGGACATTTTTAAATCATTAATAACTTCCTTTCTCTGAGCCCTTTCTATGTCACTGTGTCATCTCTCAGTTACTGTGACTGCACTGATGGGGCTGGTTTCTTAAAAGCTTGGCTATAAAATATATGGGCTAATTGTTGACCAGAGCCAGGGAGCTATTAACACTACAGTGATCTAGCTTTTCTGGTCACACTCATATCTATGCAAGTGAGTTTGTATAGCTCCAGCTCGTGCTTTGAAATGCTGAAATAAACAAGTTCCTTTATTTAGACATAAACATCATATCAGACTCCAGAAGGGGCCAGAATGGACTTTTGGTTCACACATTCCATCGGGGCAAAGAAAGATACTTCCCTGTAAATATCACTAGCCATAATCTGGATTCTCTCAATTCAGAAACCCATTCCTCTGACAGAATAATATTTAAAGAAAATGAAATTTGGGTTTTCAATTATGCCAACTTTCTCTTTCATATTCAAATGCTACATATATTCCAGAACATGTTTACATAATTTTCTCCTATTTCTAAATAAATACACCAAAGAAGTTTAGAAATATACACATTTTAAAGATGCCTTTGCGCACACCATGTTATTCCCAGATGTTTTACATTCCAAATTTCTCAATAAATGAATAACATGCTAGGAAAGCAAACACAAGCTGACAGTATTTAGTCTAAGGTTTTTAAATGGTAGAATATGTGCAGCTAAAAGTAGTGCTCAGTAAGTACACTACACTATCAGCAATTATTAAAGGATTCAAAGTGAGCATTTTGTGGCATCATACATTAGTTGTGCATAAATGTGGTTTTAGGAGGATTGTTTTGTGTTTCTCACAACCACACTGCAGCAACAACTCTTGTCTTCTATATTTTGTGTGTATGTATGCATATGAATATATGTATATATATACATATATATGTATATATATGTGTGTGTATATATACATATATATATATATATATATATCACCATGTGACAAATCCATGAGCCCAGTTCACTGCCACAAGTGCTCATTAACACGCATCACAATCCCACCGTCAGTTCTGTGAGCTTTGAGCCAGTTCCAGAATGAGGGCTACAGCAAATGGCAGCTTGGCCTTTTCACTTCTTCCATTTTTTTTTTTTACACTTAAGAAAAATGCAGAAAATTCCCAATAACTGTTCTTTTCACACCTTTTATCTCCTTTATAAATTCATAATATTCACTCATTAAATCTCAAACTTCGCTGCGTTCTTATGTAATGCTTAATTCTCTTCTCTGGTGCTGGCTTGTGAAATGTCTTTAATTAAAAAAGCTAAAAGCTCTCTAAATCTGGATGGCAGACTCATTTCCAGGGCATTCAGGCATGTTGTCTAATTTTAAAACTCTGACAGGATACATGTAAATTTATGCAAGTTTCATAAAAGTCACAATTTCCTCCTTGAATTCGAGCTAAAGAAAATGCCCCTGGGCTCTTTTTCAAAGCTGTTTGTTTTACTGGAGAGTTTATTTTGCCCATTGTGTTGGAGGTGATTATTCTGAAGAATATCCCACATCAGCATCCCATCAATCCACTAAGAACGAAGGAGTTAAAATTTCCTGATTATTGATCAAAAAGGCTCTTTGATCTCAACTTTATGGATTTTAAAAACAGATGAGGGGCAGGAGGGGGGCGTTCTATCATGCAAATTATTTTGGTTGACAATAATTAAGAAATTATATGTTAAGAAGATCAGTAATTGTTAACATGAGTCATTAATGTGTTTTCATTCTTTGTAAAACTTTCTGGCACACCCTTCCTTTCTTGCTTTAAATAAGCAAGGGCTGGAAAATATGCATAGTATTTGGAACCCAGGGGAGGGACATATTAATTCAAAGTTTGCTTGGGAGGGTAGCTTTGTGGAAATTCAAGTGTGCCCCATCCTTTTGGCTTCTACTGTCCTTCGCCCAGGACAGCTCTCCTGAAAGCTGGGGCAGGCCCTGAATACACATACGAGGCTGGAGACCAGGACTGGTCATGAGCTAGGCCTGTCCTCCCTTTGCAACTTCATAACTGGAGGATTAGCTGCTTAGGCAACCCATAAGAAAAACCAGAAGACGAGGGGGGACTGAGACAGAACCAGCGCAGCCGTGGGCAGTTAACCAGTCAATGCTAATTCTGTGGGTCTTTCTAAGCAAATCTTTGCTCTGAAATAAACCTTCACTGAAGTTTGATTTGGAAGGGTCTGAAATTCACAGGTAAAAGACTACAAGTATATCTCAGAAGGCTGACACAGAGTCCCAAACCATTGGGACACCTTAGAACGAACTCAGGTTTGCTTACGATTGCTGGTCCCTAAAAGAACGCAAACTAAAATTACATTTGTTTTTATTGAAAGACAGCCTCAAGTGCTGACATGTAGTGTAGGACATATGATACATAATAATACTCTTAAACCAGTTCTGACATAATATCTCTGGCGGCCTAATAACCACAAATGATTGCTTTAGTTAAGAACTAGCCAGAAGCAAAATAGATCCATGTAAAAGTAGCTTGAACCATAAATACCTCAACAATATTTTATGTCACTTTGTAAAAGTTAAAGGAGTCCTACAATAATTAACAACACAAACGCCATGTTCTTTACTATTGTAGAGTGGTTATGAAAGGTTATTTCATAGTCCCGAGGCTGCCAGTGTTGTAAATTATGCAGGCACCAAGAAGCATTAAGGAGAAATAATAGCAATTTAAATGAAGGCTGACGTAATTCATGATAAACAGTCATTGGAAAATATTACAGTGTTGTCTTTTTTGAGTGGGTTTAATCAGAAGAATGTGACCATATTCTAACATAAACCACTTCTCTTTTCCATTGTGCTCGCACTTGGAATGTTGGCACTCACACTAGCTGCAAGGTTCTTATTCACAATAATTGCTGAATTCAGAGCTCCAACACCTCCGGGGACCCTAACAATGTAAATTTGGTATTCTGATTGATGGAAAGAGCTTCCAAGATAAAGCTCCAAAGCTCCAGGCTGCATGGTGGTCCAGAAGGGGGACTGAAATGTGAGACTCATGTAGCCAGGATGCATTAAAGAATACATAGCAAAAAGATGGCTGAGTAATGCAAACCCTGAAGAATTGTTTTATTGTCACATCTAATAGAGCCTGGAGATGTGGTAGAAATCCAGCAGCTGTCCTGACACAGCTTGTTTTAGGTGAGCTATAAATATAATAATACATTAAGAAATCAATATGATGAAGGAGACCAAAGCTGCCAACTTTCACTAATACGTAATATCACTTCCTCAGGATCATAAGACATGATCACAGGATATGATGGTCAAGTAGGTATTTATTTCTGAATGCACATAAAAGTTGTTATCTTCTGTGATATACCATTGATTGGGGCCGGGATTGGGGGGAAAAAATAAAACCTCTGAACATATTTTATGCCAACATAGCGACTGGGCAATATTTACCTCTCTGGCATTTATCCAGTCCCTGGCAGTGCAAAAAGAATAAATGATATTACTATTATAACTGCAAGCCTCCTGACAGAGTTCATTTAAAAGTCTTTAAACCATCTATTGATTATTCCGGCTGGACAAAAGAAGCAAAAATAAAAGGAAACAGAGAAAATCTGATAGCTTATTTTCCCCACTGGTTTCTATTTCATTCATGATCCATTCTTTCCAAGGGGCATTAAGAGCGGCAGAAGTGATTTCATTTTTTTCTTCCTCTCCTTTTCTCTGCCAACCTTCGGGTGGAGGTGCTAATGAGCTGGAATCAACTCAAATGAAGGGAGAAGAGGCCTGCCCAGAAAGTCAGGGACTTGGATCTTCTACAGAATGGGGCCTTTGTCCCCAATAATCAAAAATTAATTGCCACCTTTCAAAGATCACTTAAAATATCCATATTATATAGCAAGACAGACTATTTTTTGACACTGGATCTTTTCTTCCAACTGAATCTATTTAAATCATCCTAGAGGTCAAATTTCTGGCCACTCCTTTAAAAATATTCTTTCAAAATAAGATTAATGGCTTTCTCTGATATTTACACTAATAAAAATATATTTTATCTCCTCTTACCACATAAACCTTACTTTCTCTAACTAGTCCACTGTGACCTTTATCAGCGAGTTTCACTCCGTGTACAAATATTTTGTGTTTTAAAATGAGGAGCAGAACACAAAATTTGCAAATATTTATTTTTAGATATATGGGAAAAAAAGCAATTAGAGCTAAAAATGTGAGGAATGAAAAGCCCACTTAGAAGCAATTACGTTGGACATGCAAACTCTATGGCCATCAAAGTTTTATTCAGATGCTGCACAGTGTATTAGGAAACATCACTTGCAGACGCACAAAAGAAAATATTATTTCACAACTCAAACTACCCTATCATCATAAACAACATCTGGGGGTCATTAATAACTTGACTCTGCGGCTGAATTAGCCAACTAATATGAGGGATCCACTGACTTAGATTCTTAAACATCTATTTTTGAAGGAAACAAACAAACAAACAAAATACAACACATGCATACTTATTTTTATAAATATGGATGCATGTGGGGCAGTGTATGAGCATCTACAAATGTGTAGATGCAAAGTGGACAATCTATGTGTCCTTATGAGAACGTACGCTTGATGTATTGATCGTCACTTTCCCCTTCATGCTCCCCTGGTTTTGTTTTGACCAAGTTCAAAATAGCAGTACTGGGTTCACTCTTTCCGCTCAGAGCCTTGTATATAATTAGCATATTGTTCAGACTGGTGAGAATCGGACCATACGCAACATCTGAGAAGATTCCCATTCCAAACTACTGCAAAGCCTTTTGTATGTAGCCTCGTAACACATTTTAGGAACATGCATACTGTTCAAATATTCCAACCCTGAGATAAAAGAACCAACAATTTTATTGCCAGACCACTCACTGTATTGAAACACCCTAAATATTTATATTAATGGGAGTTGAAAATAGTATCAGAGGACAGTGCCAAAATATTTTTTCTACACATTATTAGCAATAGTCTTTGGGAAGGGAGATGCCAAAAAGCCAGTGCTTTTCTAATTCATCGGGTCCACCACATGGCCTACCGTCACAGGTTTTGTGGTGAGTTATGGGCTGGGTAAAATTGTTCTTAAGACACTCTATACTTACTGTATATCTCTTCATGCCTCTAAAACTTCACTCTGAAAGTACTGAATTTCAATTATAAGATGCATTTTTTTTTACATGTCAGTGTCTCCAGAATTGGGGACCTCCCAACTGACAGCTTTTTATAGTTATAATCACCAATACTTTTTCACTGTATCTGCAGTATGGTGCCTAAAAATGAAGTGCTACAGAAGTGACGGCTTTTGGACTCTCCAGCTATGACTAGCTTGATATATGAACATCTTGGGTAATGACCAAAAATTTAATTTTAACTTACAACCCAAGTTTTGAGTTATGACCCAAATGCCAGCTGCCTGTGCTTTCAGATGGTCCCAGATACAGATTTTACTCTTAAAGAGTTCTGATAGGAGCATCACAACACCCTTTGCTGTGTAGGCCAATGTCTAAGGACACTAAGAGCTGCCTGAAAGAGTGACCTATAATTATACAAGAGAGAGACTCTGAAGCTGTGTAGAAGAGCCTGATCAACATGAGTTACAATCAGTGAACTGAGTTTGTAAGTCAAAAGTCCACTGTCATCAGAATGGTTGACCAGCTACCAAAAAGAGTGGAACAATCTGGTCCCTAAAGTTGTTGATTTTAACTTCACAGAGCAATGTTTGACTCCAAGCTCCATTTCTTAACTAGCTGTGGAGGGTGACTCTCTTCAATAGCTCTCAATTTCTATTTTCTCATCTACAAAGCAGAGATAACATTTCCATTAAAGTATTGCTGGGAGAATCATGGAGATAATGTATGGAGTAGGTGGTTAATAAATGTTAAAGTTGGCTTCACTAAGCCTTCTTATTGAAGTTAAACACACACAATGTATTACAAAGATACTGTTTAGAGATCCAAGATATATTTAGGCACCTAACACAGTGTCAGACACCTGATAAACTCTCAATAAAAGGTAGGAGCTACTGTCAATATTATCACATTTTAGTTAAACCAGACTTCTCAGAAAATGAATCATCATAGTTAATGACATATAAAGTTTATGGAGAATTATTAGAAATCACTGTCTTTGTTTGAGTTTCACTGTTAGCATGCAAGTAGGTGAGAAAAGAAAGGGGTCTTCAAGATCACTCAGTCCAGGATTCTGCATCTAACATTTCATATATTCTAGGAATCCTAAAAAATATATGCAGAATATTTTATATTTCATGATATTTTAATTTTTTCTAAAATATTGTTCAAATCTATAATTATAATAATTATCTAATTATGTTTTCATGAAAAGACTCACAATACCCATTAGATTTTCAAAAGGACCTGAGATTCAAAACTACTAAAAAAAATATGGTCCAAAATTTCACTTCACACGTAAGATGTGGAGACCTAGAAAGGTATGAGTCATAGAAGCTTCCTGTTTGGGTCATATTCAAATCCAGTTCTCACTCCCAGATAAGTGCTTTCCTAGTACACTATGCTTTATCTTAAGTTCTGGGTAAATAAAAACATGGAGTCTATCCCTCCAAAATTATAGCTGTGCACTTTGACCTAGGCAAAGGCTTTTTCCTGAGGTTGTAAATGTTTGAGGGGCAGATCCTTAACTTCTAATGCTCCTTCTCACCACACTATCTCATGTCTGTTTGGCTCAATAGTTCTTCCACGTTCCTCCACAGAAGCTGCTGAGGAAGAAGGAACTCGCCGTAATGATTCTTTTATTCATTTCCAATCTCCAGCATCATTGCAACTGGCTTTGATTCTAGGTGTTCTGAAAACACTGAATCTCATTCTTAGGTAGCAAAGGAATGCAGAATAGCAAAGCCATTGTGTGAAACAGTATCAATGCTCCTCAAAAACTAAAATACACTACTAAGTGATCCAGCAATCCCAGTACTGGAATTATAGCTAAAGGAAGTGAAATCAGTGTGTAGAGACATCTGCACTTTATGCTCATCATTGCATTGTTCACAAAAAACAAGAGATGGAAGCACTTAAGTGTCTATCCATAAGAAAAAATGTGACATATATACAATACAGTACTATTCAGCCTTAAAAAGAAAGGAGTCATGTTATTCATAACAACATGGGTGACCATGAAGGATACTGCATTAAGTGGAAGAAGCCAGGCTTATAGAAGACAAATATCACATGATCTCCCTTTCAGAGTTGCCTAAAAGAGTTTTATTGACAGAAGTAGAAAGTATAAGGGAGAAAATGGAAACAAAGCTCTTGTAAATAAAGAAGAGGAAAGAGACTGAAGGAAATGGAGCGAAATGGGGAAAAAGAATCAAGATATGTTATGCACAGGTACAAATTCCTATGATGAATGTGAATACCAATAAAATTAATTAAAACAAAGAAGTAGAAAGTAGAATACTGTTTATCAAGGATTGGGGTCAGGGGTGGTTGGGGGACATAGATCAAATGATACCAAAGTTCAGCAAAAGAGGAGGCATAAGTTCAAGGGATCTATTACACAACATGGTGGCTGTATTTAAGAATGTACTGTATTTTTGAAATTTGATAAGAGTAGATTTTATGTTCTTATGAAAGAAGTATGTGAGGCAATATATGTTATTAGCTATTTCACAGCATGTCCATATTTCAAAGCAGAATATTGTATACAATAACATGTGATTTTGATTTGTCAATTTAAAAAAACATTGGTGATGAGATATTTCATATTCAAACTCAAAAGGTCTGAAAGGGAAAATGAAGAATTAAATTTGCAGGGAGTTCTTCAAGAGATAATGCAAACGTGAACCTATTTCTAGCCCAACTACAGAGTTTGCTGAAGAACATTTTTTCTTGTGCTTCAGAAGCAGAAACACAGGATCATTATTTTACATACTGGTTCCCTCAATCAGGGACAAGCAGATTCAGGAGATCCCTGAATGCACAGAAGGCTGATTATCTGTTATCTCTGCTATGGCTTAAAAGGAAAATAATAAGAGATGCCAAGATGTTTGTAGCAAAATCATCAAAATACTGATACTTTTATAAGAAGATGTCCACCAGAGTGTTAATTACACATTATATGTAATATCAAAACCATGACGGAAATAATCTGAACATTTCCAGAAGAGACTGTGTAAATTTTGATCAATTAATTGTATGTAGTATTATTCAACCATTAAAATGGCATTTGTAAAATATGTATAGTAACATAGAGGTGTTTATTTATAATAATCAAATATTTCCTTTATTCATTCACAGCTACAAAGCTCTAGGTGACCGAGTGGGTCTGGCTGCCTCTGCAGCCTCCCTCGCTGTTTCTTCTCTCTGGGCTACAACATGCTCAGCGCACTCCAGTCTCACAGCCTTTGGACTTGTCACACCCTCTGCTTGGAACTTCATCCCCAGGAAGCCGCATAACTCATCTTCTTCAATTTTATATCTCTTCAACTGTTCCTTCTGCAAAGAGTCCTTCTGATGAACTAATCCACAAGAACCCTTCCATACACTCTTCCTGATGTTTTTCTACTTGACATGTCTTTACCATCAGTTCTATCTTATGATCATTGTGACAGTCCACACTTTGGAAATGTCATAAACACTTTGTCAAGGAAACAAAGCAATGTAATGCAATGCCAGTCTTCTGAAGACAGTTGTTGTGGTTTGGGTGAAGGCTGCACCCAAGAGCTTAGAAGAGTCTGGTGCACACTAGGTGCTCAATCCACATAGAATAAATAATTGAATAAATATGAAAATGTTTAGAAAAAGATGTAAAAAATGTTCTCAAGTAAATACAAGTGTTTGGCGGGGGAAGACTGAATGGAAAGAGATAGCTTGGATGAGACTGTCAATGGTATTTCGGAAATGGAATTGAGATAGTGGTGAGATTTTTGCTGATATTTAGGGAAGCAATATCAGAGAGGATAGGCATGCCAGCTTTGAAGCCAGATAAACCTGACCTGGAGTCTAGCATGAGCACTCACTTGTGCTGTGACCTTAAGCCTATTTCTTAACTGGTGGTTCCTCCCCTGAGAAGTAGTGAGGAAGACGAGAGTGTAAGGATTAAACAAGCTCACGTATGTAAAGGGCTTAGCACAGGGCCTGACATATGGTGTGGTCTCATAGAAGAGTGGCAGTTGTTGTTGTTGTTATTATTATTATTGTACTTTCTATAATAGAAATAATTTCACAATGAAAAAAATATTTTGAAAAGCATATGAGTCCTTTTTTGCTATTTATATTCTCTCCTCTTAGAAATACTGTACCGAGGGATGAATGGAGAAGCATCTGGTTAGCAGCAGACTCTGGGAATATCTAGACTTTGCTGCATCTGCTCTTGCAGCTGTGGTCCCTGCACTCAGCCCTGTGCCACATCTGGAGGATGGCCCTGAGAGCACAGACTGAGAAGCTGGTGTCCATGTTCCACTGTGACCCTGCTAAAGTGACACAGAACCCAGTGCTTCTCACATGGCCCAAAGGAGTCAGTGGCACTTGGCGCCCCAGTAACACATTGTTGCACAGCAGTAAGACGATGTGAAGTGCTTTGAGAAAGCTAAAGTACTCTCTTTGCCTGCAGGACGTTCTCTCAGGAAGAATGAATTGTAGGGCTTAGGTGGGACAGGCAGTTTCTAAATTCTCTGCATCTCCAAGGTGACCTCTTCAGCTCAGGCAGATGACCTTTGAACTGAAGGTGAGGGACATACAGCTTAGTGGGGTCTCTACCTCTGTCTCTAGGTTTTGCTAGAACTGAGCTTTTTCAACTTCCTTTCTCTCATGAACAATGGGATGTTACCTGTCATATTCAGACAGACCTCCAAAGAACCCACTAGTGCCAATGTCCTCTCTCTTTCTGAGGAGTATATTCTAGCAATGGGGCAGGAAGCAATTCTGTGATAAAGTAATGCTTCTCATACTGTGCGTGATATCCTTCTGAAAAGTTTGGTCTTTCCTAGCACTTTGGGAGGCCAAGGCAGGAGGACTGGAGGTTCAAATCCAACCTGGGAAACTTAGCAAGATCTTGCTTTTAAAAATTAAAAAGGACTAGGGATTTACCTCTCTCACTGCAAAGGCCCTGTGTTCAATCCCTAAGTCTGCCTCCATGTCTTATTTCAAAGACAATATTCATGTTGGTGACTGGGAAGAAGGTAGTGAGATTTGCTTATCTTGAGTGTCATGAGCCTGCCTCATCTGGGATCTTCCAAAGGACTCTCCTGAGACACATGAAGTGTCACCAATTAATACCACATAGCAAGCAAATGATTCATATAGTATAACTGGGGTGTTATTACTACCCACTGAGTCATCTTCTCTGTAATGAACACACCAGCCAAGTCTTTCTTTCTTAGGGCATTCTGATGTGATTTCAGCCTGAATAGTCCTCCATACTATGATCCTGATGGAGACAGTACACATTGTGGATGGACCTTGGCAGTGTCCTGTTGTTAACAACCAGCCACCATTGCTGGATTTCTGGTGACTGATGTTTATGAGTTAAACACTGGCATGGTTAGTGAGGGGACCTGTTAATATTAGTTCCTCTGCTTCCTCAGAAAGAACAGCCTTCTAGGTTGTGCGGACCCTGGGATCTTTTGAACATCATACAAAAGAAACAGGCTGCCATTAACAGCCCTGACTAATATATGCAGAAATTTCCTTGAGTTTGACCAAGATACTTTCCCTTAAGAATTAAGTCCTCAGTAATCCAAAACTGGAAGATTGAGGTCAAGATGTGCATAATTGGGGAGGTAGCACATCCCAGGACAATGAGAGCAGGGACAGAAGGATCACAAGTTCAAGTCTAGCCTGAGCAACTTAGCAACTTAGTGGGACCTGGTCTCAAAATCTAAAAAAGAGGGCAGGGACCTACTTCAGTGTTAAGGCCCTTCATTCAATCCCTAGTAACACACTGAAAGAAAGAAAAAAGAAAAAGAAATGGGAGGGTAGGGATAACTTATCTAAGAAAGAAATAAGATGATGGCATTTGAGGTGCTCTGGAAAGTATCAGAGTTTTTATCACTTCAATAAACATATATTGTCAAAAACGTGAATAAGACATGATTCATACCCCCTCGAGGAGCTTGGAATCCAGTGATGAAAGACAAAGTGACGCCTTTAATTTTCATAACAGGCAGAAAGTAAAACAGAAAAACATGCAACAACAAAAACACCTTTGAAAAAGTTTTGAGTGAGAGAAAAAACAAAAAGCAGTGTTAACAGTGATGAGTCTGAAGCTATTTTTCAGCCTAAAATCTACTTTTCCAGCAGTTGGAAATCAAGAAAGCATCTCACCCCTTTATTTCCTACTGCAAAGTTGGTACATCCCTTCTTTCCTTTCTTATAGACCCCAGGGAAAGATCCAGTTTAATAAAAGACAAGTTGATTTTTCTTCCAAGAGGCCTCCCTTGGGTCCCAACCACAGTGGGGTCTACGAGAGAAGAACTCAGGGGCACATGCTCTCTCTGGGGAACATGACATCTAGGAAGAAAAGAGTTTTGCTTGTGGAGGCTGCTTTTTGCCTATGCTAAGAGCTAAAAATGGCACAAGAAACAACATCTTTCTTTGAGCTTCCAACTCTCAGTAGTTTCCACCTCCTCACCTGAAATGACATCCTTCTACTTGAATCCTGCCAAGTCCAGTTTGAGACTCTCCTCCCTTAAGAAGCTTCCTTGACATCAGGGCTTTCATTCAGGAATCTCTGAACTCCACTTAGACCTCTCAGAATGCCTTGTAGGACCTATTGCATGGCAAAGCTTTTCCATTTTAAAGTTCCCATTGGTATTTCTTTTGAGCCTCAAAATACCTTTGGACACTTAGCTCCAATATTTCACTCTTTCTGGATAGCAAAAAGGGTGCCTGACGGGCCCTGCAGACCTGTGTGTGCGAGGTTGGCAAAGCTATGAGCACCATACCAGGCCTAACCTGTCGCAGTTGCTTATCCTCTGTGATGTTGCCCATGGATAAAAATGCAAGACTGGCAAGAGGATTACAAAGAGTGTTTGCAGTGGACCATTGCTCCATGTCTTATCTCAGACAACTTGAGTTTAAGTCTCTTGAGGCCAGTGTCCCCGCAATGCCAGGATTTCTGCTTACAAATAGTCACTGTTTGTCAATGAATGAACCAACAGCCAATGAGCCCAGGAATGCACTAGACTTTTTCTGCCCAAAGCCCATCTGTTCTTCAGTCTTCTAAGATGGTGGCTGGAGGGCCCCAAAGGCCATTTGGAGAAGAGACTGTTAAGAAGAAAGTTTGTAGGCAACTTCCAAAGGGAGTAAGTGTGAGGCCAGATGATGGAATTGAGGCCTGCGCCAGGCAGCAGTGAGAAGCTTTCCTGAGCAAGTGGCGCAGGGAGCTCTTGTGCCAAGAGCTCGGCTACTCTGCCTCCTTTGAAAACCCATTACCAAATCACTGCCAGTGAAATTTAATTTTAAAAAGAGAAATGATTTATGTGCTACAGGAATAAAGAAGTGACAGAAGCAGAAAGCTTGCATACATTTCATGTTTTGAAATTAGGCCTATAATTTTTTCATTAAAGAAGGAGGCCAAGTTGGAAAAGCCAATGTGTTCTAAGCAGAAAATTATAGAGAGGTATATAATGAAAGTCCATCAGCATTAAAAGCGCATGTCTTACAGAGGCCAGGAGAACATAGGGCTATTGACTCTCTGCCCCTTTCAATGACTCAGTACACAGATCCAGCTCTGGAGGAGGCCTTGTATCTGATAAAGAAAGGGCCCTAGGAGGGTTAGGCAGGGAAGTGATTCTTCTGGCTGACAGCAGACAGGAGATCTGGACAGCAAGGGATGG